>MU227904.1:37055-53038 GCA_018584345.1 Thuja plicata
AGCTTCTCTATGGTTTTTCCCAGCTTGGGTTTTCACGTAAATTTTTGCATTCTTTGTGTTAAGTGGTTATGTGTTTTCATGTTTACATTTGTTACAATTGGTTGATGTGGTTATCGGTAGAATAAAAATTAATATTGATATAACTATGATTATCATGTGTATGGTTTGTGAGTTAACTAACATAGTAAAAAAAATTTGAAAGTTTGTGAATAACTGATTCACCCCCTCTTAGTTATTCAACCTATTCAACAAGATACATTAATGGGTCCTAGGCTAAGGGGTCCTAAGGGATCATAGTATAGATTAATGGGTACTAGGACCATTTAGGACCCCCTTAGGACCCATTATTATATTATAGGACTCTTTAGGACCCATTAAGTATCATAAAGGGTCCTAAGTGGTCATATGATACATCAATGGGTCCTACGACCATCTATGACCCATTAGAACCCCTTACGACCCATTAATATGCCCTACAACCACTTATGACCCCTTAATGGGTCTTAATGAGTCTTAAGAAATATGAATGGGTTATAGACAGTGAATGTTCACAACATATGACTGGAGATAGGAATAAGTTTGTGAGTTTGAAGAAACATGATGGTGGTGTTGTCAGATTTGTTGACAATACTCCTAAACTTATTATTGGAGTTGGATCTATTTCTTTGGATGGAAAGACTAACACATACAATGTATTACTTGTTGATGGACTTAAACATAACTTGTTGAGTGTTGGAAAGCTAGTGGATAAGGGTTATCAGTTGAATTTCATTAATGGGAAATATTCTATCAAGAGTAAGACATGAGACTTGATAGAATATGGTTCTAAATCCAGAGGTAATGTATTTGAACTTAACACATCTAAAGCTACTTGTTTTATTGTTAAAGTTGATGATAGTTGGTTATGGCACATAAGATTTTGTCATGTTAATTTTGATTACATTGTGAAGGCAAGTATGACAAAAGAAGTAAGAGATCTACCTAGAATTGTGAAGCCATCTAACACTATGTGTAGAGAATGTGTCATGGGGAAACAAACTAGAAGAAATTTCAAGAGCAAGGCTTATTCTGCAAAAGGAAAGTTGGATCTGGTGCATACAGATCTGTGTGGTCCTACAAGAACAAGATCATACTATGGTGAAAGGTATTTTATACTTTTTGTTGATGACTTTCTAGAATGATGTGGGTTACATAACTGAGAGAGAGATCTGAGGCATTTGACAAATTCAAGATATTCAAGGAAAAAGTTGAGAATGAATCTAGCTTAAAGATGAAATGTTTGAGATCAGACAGAGGAGGAGAGTTTACTTCAGAACTATTCAATACATACTGCGAAGAGAATGGAATACACAAACAGACTTCAACCCCTAGAACTCCACAACAGAATGGGATAGCAGAGTGAAGAAAAAAAACTATATTAGATGCTGAAAGGACTATGTTGCTAGAGGGAAATGTATCACATGTTCACTAGAGAGAACCGGTTGGGACTGCTGTGTACACACTGAACAAAATTTGAATCAGAGAAGGTACAAGTAAGACTCCTTATGAATTATGGTTTGATCATACACCTACTATGAAATATTTTAGAATATTTGGAAGTAAATGTTATATCAGAAGAGATGATGAGATTGGAAAATTTGATGCTAGAAGTGATGAAGGAATCTTTCTTGGTTATTCTACTAAAATAAAAGCATACAAATGTTTTAATCTGAGATTAAGAAAGTTGATTGAAAGCGTCAATGTGAAGATAGATGAAAAGTTCCAAATTCAGGAAAGAATGTATGACTGTGAACAGATTACAGAAACAAAAGAAGTTACTACAAAACCTGAAGAACCTTTGATGATTGAGAATGAACCTCTAATGGCTGAAAATAAAGGTGAAGATGAACAAATTGAGGATACTAAGCCACTGAAGACACCAAGGTATGTTAAGAAGAACCATCCTGAAGATCAAATTATTGGTGATACAGGTAAAGGTATAATGACTATATCTAAGGCTAAAGAGGAGATTTGTTTGATTTCTCAAGTTGAACCAAAGACTATTGATGAAGCATGTAGAGATGAATCTTGGACTAAAGCTATGGAAGAAGAACTTGAGCAGATTAAGAAGAACAATACTTGGGAATTGGTTCCAAGACCTAAGAACAAAAATGCCATTGGCACTAAATGGGTTTTCACAAACAAGATGAATGAGAAAGGTATAGTGGTAAGAAACAAGGCTAGATTGGTTTTTAAAGTCTACTCACAACAAGAAGGTATAGACTATGAGGAGGCATTTGCTCCTGTTGCTAGATTGGAAGCTGTGAGACTATTTCTTTCTTATGTTGTACAGAAAAACTTTAAAGTGTATCAGATGGATGTGAAGTCAGCATTCCTGAATGGTGATCTAGAGGAAGAGGTATACATTGAGCAACCTGATGGTTTTCCTTTGACAGATGATGAAAACATGGTTTGCAGATTAAAGAAGGCATTGTATGGACTAAAATAAGCACCAAGGGCATGCTATGCTAGACTGGACAAATATCTACTGCGTCTTGTTTTCAGAAAAGTTAATGCAAACAGTAATTTGTATTTAAGAGCTGATGAAGATGGAATCTTGACTATAGAATTTTTTGTTGATGATATCATTTTTGGAGGTAATGACAAAATGAGTAAGAAATTTTCTAAAGAAATGGAGAATGAGTTTGAAATCTATATGATTGGTGAGATGAAATCTTTTCTTGGTTTGCAAATTAATCAGAGAAAGAATGGAATTTTTATATCTAAAACCAAGTATCTGAAGGAAATGTTGAAAAATTTTGGAATGGAAGATTGTAAACCCGTTGGAACACCTATGGTGACTGGAAACAAACTGACTAGTGATGATGAGACTCAGAGTGTTGTTCAGACTAAGTATAGATCAATGATTGGAGGTCTATAATATCTAACACACACCAAACCAGATATTACAAATGTAGTTGAAATTGTGGCTAGATATCAAGAAGATCATAAAGAAACACATTTTTCTGCTGTGAAAAGAATCTTTAGGTATTTGAAAGGAACTGTGGAATATGGATTGTGGTATGAAAAATATGACGATTTTACTTTGCAGGATTTTACTGATGCAGATTGGGCAGGTAATGTGGATGATAGAAAGAGCACAAGTGGTGGTGCATTACCCCTTGGGAAGAGATTGGTTTCCTGGTTAAGCAAGAAGCAGAACTATATTTCTCAATCTACTACTGAATAAGAATCTGTAACCACTGCAATAAATTGCACACAAGTTGTTTGGATGAAACAAATGTTGGAAGATATTAGAATAATTTTCAAGGAGCCAGTGGTTATTCATTGTGATAATACAAGTAAAGGAAACATGTCAAAGAATCCTATAATGCACTCAAAGACTAAACATATTTCTATCATGTATCATTTCTTGGGGGAGAAGGTAGCTGCTAAGGAGATTAAACTAGAGTACATAAGCACAAAGGAACAGATAGCAGATATATTTACTAAACCTTTTCCAAAAGATGTTTTTGAATACCTCAGAGGCATGCTTGGGGTGATGGCCCCTCCTAGTGGTAATTAAATGATGCAGATATGCATCATTCTACTGGATCTCAGAGCTATATTATTCTTTGGACTTGATGTATGGATCTACTCCTTAGGGGGAGTGATCACAGGAGAACACCATGGAGCACATTTGGGTGATCTTGCACCTGATTGGACATGAAGATTTGACAAAGCTACACCTTACCAAATACTACAGATGAGTTATGGCACCCTTTTCCATTGTTACCAAAGGGGGAAGGAATCTATGTGAAAATTCCTACTATTTTGGGGAGATTTGTTGAGGATATCAAGAAGATTGTAATGAGAGAGAGTACTTTTGGGTTGATGCATATGGATTTTCCCATATGTTTCCATCAATGCCAAAGGGGGAGATTGTTGGATGATATTAGTTATTGGTACTAATCATGTTGTTGATACCCATGTTTTGTCACTGATGTCAACATATATTTCTATGAAAGAAGACAAACTAGTTACTTGACTGGAAGGTGTGTACAGACACTGTACGGATGAACCAAAATGAGAAAATTTGGATTTAAGTAGAAGACTAAGTTTTTACCTTACATATAAGGTCCTTTGAATTTATGTTTCATATCATGGATGTTACAGTTATTTTAGTAAAGACTATTTTTTGGACTGTGACTGTTATTCTGGATAGAGAAGGTCTTTGTGTTTCGGGCATATCTTACTAAGGAAGATTTTTCAGAACTTGCGAGCTTACTGATGGAGAGCCGACATATGATAGTGAAATGGTTTGAGTTTGATTTCTATTTGGGTACTCATGACGTGAGTTGTGGTGTGTGTTCTGGAGAAGACTTATTTCCTGGCAGACTTTAGACTTGTAACGTGTGGCAATTAGTTCTGAGCCTGGATTACAGATCTGGAAGTATTTGTAATAAATTTTAAATATTGTATACTTGTTATAGGTACTGTGTGTATCTTAGCAAGGGCTTATGTAATTATTTGTATGATGGAAAGCCTTAATTGGCTGACCTAGTTAATTGTGTATTAGGAAAGCTTAACTGGCCGACCTAAAGGGTTATTGTAAGAGGGTATATATGAGTGATCTTTTCATTTGTGAAAAGTGTACTGTAAGGGGTTGTAAGGGGTTGTAAGGGGTTGTAAGGGGTCCTAATGGGTCGTAGGATACATTAATGGATCCAATGATGATCTATGACCCATTAGGACCCCTTACGACCCATTCATGTTTCCTATGACCACTTATGACCCCTTATGACACGTGGGACCCATTAAGTATCATAAGGGGTCCTAAGGGGTTGTAGGATACATTAATGGGTCCTCAAACCATTTAGGACCCCTAAGAACCTATTTATGTGTTCTAGGACCTTTTAGTATCCATTAAGACCTCTTAGGACCCATTATGTATCATAAGGGGTCCTAAGGGGTCTTAGTATACATTAATGGGTCCTATGACCATTTATGATGCCTTAGGACCCCTGAGGAACCATTAGGGCCCCTTATGATCTATTAATGTGTCCTACAACCCCTTGTGACATGTAGGACCCATTATGTGTGATAAGGGGTCCTAAGGGGTCATAGGATACATTAATGGGTCCTAGAGCCATTTAGGACCCCTTAGGCACCATTAAGACCCATTATGTTTCATACAACCACTTATGACCCATTAATGTGTCACACAACCAATTATGACCCCTTTCGAAACATAGGACACATTACATATCATAAGGGATCCTAAGTGGTTGTAGGATATGTTAGACTCATATTTTGTTGTCATTGTTTTCATTGATGTCAAAAACTTCATACCGACATCTTGGTGGTATCAGTTCCAGTATTGGTTGGACAATTGTGATAAGTGGTTTTAGTTATATGCATAACAAGTTTTGTACACATAGTTTTTGTGCTTTATGGTAGGTGTACTTGGTTCTACTAAAGGATTACATGTTTTGGTACACTTGTGTGCTTTCAGTAATCAATAGTGCATGGTGTTTTCTTTCTATTATTGTTATTTTCTATATCTACAATGACATTCTTCCAGGCTTTCCTAATATCTAGACTCTCTTGCAATTCATCAATTAGCTTTTGGTATCATATTCTAGATGTGTTCCATCTAGTTTCATCTATTAGTGGGTTTATAAGTTTTGATGATCAAGATATTGTCTTGGTTGTGGTGTTCTGATAGTTTTGGTAAATGTAATAAGCATTGTAAACATCTTACATGAGACCTATATTTGGGTTTTGGTGTAGCGTGTTGTAAATTTTTCTTGAGTGTATCATAGATTTAGGATTGATGGTAGTGTATTAAATGTAATATATTTTTAAATTGAGGTTGGCACACATTTGGTGGAGCCAACATATGTATGATCAGATACCTATATAAATAAAGAAAAACCTTTTTGTATATGATGTATGAGAAGGCATGAGATGAGAGTGTGTGTGTGAAGATAAGCGAGTTCAAAAAGCAAGTTCTTTGCAGTGATGTGTGCAAGCTAAATGAGATTATTGAGATATTGAGAATGACATTTGCAAACAAGTTTGTAGTGGACTAGGCAGTGGTATACAAAGAGAATATCAACAATCAAATCTAGTGTTGGATGTCGTAACTGAGCTTAATTGTTGAACTATTTCAGGCATATTCAAATGCAATATTATGAGTTCGTATTTTGTCTATAAAATATACTTTATTATAAGGGAAGTGAGCCCAACTGATAGAGAGCCAACCATAGTGAACAAAATCAGCAGTGAGCCTTTGTTAAAACCACCTTAACTAATGTTTCATTTCATGAGAATTAGCTTCTCTGTGGTTTTCCCCAGTTTGGGTTTCCACGTAAATTATGGTCTTCTTTGTGTTAATTAGTTTTTTATTTCATGTTTACATTTATTAAAACTGGTTGATGTGGTTACCGATAGAACAAAATTTAATATTGATATAATTGTGATTTCATTGGTATGGCTTGTGAGTTAACTGACATAGTAAAAAATTTGAAAGTTTTTGTGAATAACTAATTCACCCCCTTTTGTCATCTTAGTTCTTTGACCTGCTCAACAATTCGTATTAGAGGTTGGTCCCTTGTAGATACAGCTTAACAACTTGAGGGAGATCTTGGTTGTTTGAATAGGTGGAATGAGGATACTATGTTGATGAGGATCGACAGATCATGTTGAGTCATATTGAGATTATTAAATCAGAAAATGAGGAGTTGAAAGAAAACCTGAAGGAAGGAAATGCATGTATTGGTAAGCTAAGGAATTAGATCAGAAAGTTTAAAGAGGCATAAGGAATTCAATCAAGAATTGAAGGAATCAAAATAAAAAATATCAGATTTGGAATAGGAGGTTGTTAGTGAACAGATTTGTCTTTATACAAAAATCCTTTTAAGTTTACTCTATCACCCTTAAAAGACAAACTATTTCTAACGGTTGGGTAAGTATTTTTTATGATCACTTCCCTCTGAATTTTATAACAGGTACAACTCCCTAATAAGATATTCAATGAAATGAAATAATGATTCAATCGGTTAGCTTTTAACTAGAAACCTTATAAATGATACAATATCATTCTTTGATGATATGCTTTTAGCCAAAAATGAAGGAAATATAACCGAACAATGAGTAGGAAGGAAACACAGTCACTTCCACAATTGCATTTCATGAAAAATATAAACAACTTCTCGGCCAAAGATATCTCTTCAACTAGACAACTTCTTCTTCTGGTAAGAATTCAGGATTAGACCTTTCACTATCTTCATTCATTCCTTCAAAGTATGTGGATGAAAAAGCTTCTACACACGCCATAAAATCCTTAATCCAGGTATCATCTTCAAAAACTTGCAGGTGTTCAATGTTATCTAGGCTAGCTGGTCTATATATCATCTCAACCCTATATGTTCCTATTTTGAAATCTAGGTGAGGAAGAAGTAGAGACACTGATACAGCTAGAGATTCAACCCTTGTATTGAGATTCCTGGGAATGACTTCTATGGAAAAAGCTTCAAAAGAATCCACTTCATCCCACACTAAATTTTTGTAATGTTTCAGATGCTCATTTTTTACTGTAAACTAACCCTTTACTTGTTTGATGATAAGCTCGGCATCACCTTTCAGAACAAGTGCCTTTATTCCCAATGTCTTTGCCTCTCGTAACCCTAATAACAGAGCCTCATATTTGGCGGTATTATTGGTATTTTTAAAATCTAGTTTGTGAGAGAAAGGGATATATTGATCACCAGGCCCATTAAAGACTACACCAACTCCAGAACCCATGGTAGCACAACTACCATCAAACTCCATCAACCAAATTTGATCATTTTCATTAAAGTCTTCACAAATAGGAGGAGCTTCATCTGACAAAATCATGTAATTACCAAACTCATAGTCTTGGAATAGAATTTATGCCTTAGAATCATCAGATGGAATTACAGTGTATTTATTTTCAGCTTCAGGTTCCAGTTTGACCTTTTTCTTCCCAATAGGGATAATGGCTTCTGACCAATCCATCTTTATTTCCCCACCCATGTCTCTGCAAAAAGTTCTACTCAAGAGCATACCATAACTTGTAGGTATATCTACTACTAAAATGGTTAACTTGAGCCTCTTATCAGGATGGGTGGCTAAAACAGCTTGAGCATCTTTAACTTGACCTATTAAGGGCACATGTTTCCCATCCATAGAATAGCACCTCCCAAAAGTTTTGGTCATGGTTAAACCTAAATATTTGGCTACAGATGAAGGCATGATGTTATCAGAGGCACCTGAGTCTATAATGAAATTACTCAATTTAAGACCATTGAGGAGTAGAGAAATATAGAAGTGGTCAGGCTTCCTAGTTTCATCAAATTCACATTTCAGTTTAGGGGTAGGAGTGACAACAGTGTCACTCTGATTCATAACAAACGGTGAAACAACTGCAGGAATATCAACTGGATCATCAGTTCGGTCAAGGATACATTGGTTAGATTGTGATGAGTCTGGAAGGTCACCTTTGATGTACTTGACCAATTTATCTAGTTCTTTGGGATTTAATCTCAGATATTCCACAGGGGAGATTTGGATAGCAGAAGACTTGAAAAAATCTACAATATCAAAAGAGGGTATGCTAGAATATTTTTGCACAACCTTAACATCAGGAGTCCAAGGACTAGGAGGAGAAGAATTACTTATAGGATCTCGAGTCTTATGGAAAGTATTAGCTGATGTTGAAGTGTTCTTTGAAGAATTTTGATTTTGATTAAGCATGGCACAAGCAGGATCCCCAAGGGTGACCAGAATATCTCCTCTTTCTGATTCAGATTCATATTCTAAAAAGTATGAGCCAGAGTCACCAATTCTATCTTGAGGGAGCTCTTCTATAGTACATTCTTCTAACACATCTTTGGTGGCCTCCATTTGTATATGTCTTTGCATATCAGGGAAAGAATTACCGTCATGATCTGTTGTTAGGTGAAAAGAACACATGATAGCCTCTTTTGGTGAAGCTTCCAGGGACAATCTTGGTTGAGTAGAAGGTAGTAGAGGAGTTTTATTGTGCCATTGATTAGGCTTCTTTCGGCTAATATCTTGATAAGGAGAAGGAAATGAAGATCCTTGTTTCGGTAACTCTCTTTTTAAGGAAATTACATCATTCATGAGTCTTTGAACAACTGGATCTGTAGGAACTGAAGTAGAAGGTTGAGAGTGAGAAATCTACACATCTTTTCTCCATTTCCCAGCTGTAATAAGATCATCTTCAAACTCAGTGGCCTATTCTTGGGCAACATCTAAATCAGCTGGCCTACTCCTTAAGTGAAAACCTATGTCCGAGGGCATAGAGTTTACAAAGAAACATTTTTGGTTTTTGGGGGTTGGTCTTTTGGCAGCAGGATTTCTATGGATAACTTTGTTATATCTTACCACATAATCTCTCATTGGCTCATGAATCTCCTTCTTCATGTGTTAATTGTGCTAGCAAAGAATATTCATCATCAGCCCCTTTAAAACATCCTTCAAATGTGATCTTCATGGTTTGCCAATTTGTAATTGACCCAGCTAGAAAATGACCAAACCATTCTATAGCTCCTTATGAGAGGGATTGAGAAAAGAGTTTGACTGCTACATCTTCATGTTGCACTGCTAGAATGGCAGTAGCTACATTGAATGCATTCAAGTGCTCATCTACTGAGACTTTGCCATCTCCAAAAAATTTAGGTAAGACTTCTTTAATACCTTTAGGGAGAGGATGATGAGCTCCCAAATTTAAAGGACCAATGGCTGCACCCCATGGCTGAGCCATAACCATACTTGGAAAGATTGTTACTAAAGGCGGTGCTTGAATACCAGACAAAGTTAAAGCTTTCCAAACACTAGAGGACAGGGAAGAATTGGGAGCAATTATAGGAGGGGAAGAAGGTCTACTCTTGGCTTTGGGTCTTAAAATGGAAGAGATAAAAAATGGAAGATTTTGTAAACTCTCATAGAAAGTATCAAAAATGCCCTACTTCCTCTGTGACCTAGTATATGGTTGGGAATCCAGTATTATTTTCTCTTATTGCCTCTAAGAAATTTTGTCAATGATTTGTGCTTCTTGGGCAATTGGGAGCCCTCTCAACCACTCTCCTATATCCTCATCTTCTTCTAAAACTAGGAGAACTTATTGATACTGGTGATAGCTATTCTTTAAATTCCCAGCAACAGTGTTCAAATCAGAAATTATGTCTTCTTGGGTATTTTGGAAGTTAAGATCTGGTTGAATTACAGGAGGCTGTTCCTCCAAGTTTGGTATTATCAGAGCTGGTGGGACCATATCTTGTTCATAAAACAAAGCAATTAAACACAGTTCTACACTGTAAGCGCTCCCCAGTAGAGTCGCCAAAAATCTGTTAGTGAATAGATTTGTCTTTATACAAAAATCCTTTTAAGTTTACTCTATCATCCTTAAAAGACAAACTATTTCTAACAGTTGGGTAAGTATTTTTTATGATCACTTCCCTCTGAATTTTATAATAGGTACAACTCCCTAATAAGATATTCAATGAAATGAAATAACGATTCAATCAGTTAGATTTTAACCAGAAAGCTTATAAAGGCTACAATATCATTCTTTGATGATATGCTTCTAGGAAAAAATAATGGAAATATAACCGAAAAATGAGTAGGAAGGAAACACGGTCACTTCCACAATTGCATTTCATGAAAAATATAAACAACTTCTCGGCCAAAGATAATAGAAAGTAGACAAAATCCAAAATTTAGATATTATGAACCAATAAAAAAATGTATTAAAAAGGATAAACAATATGTTAGCACAGGACACCTTGCTTTGGTTTGTAAACAACACAGATTCAATAACCTTATTGTCATATATTTCAAAAATTACTACACGGATAATTGCCTAAAATCTATTCTGTTCATAACATTTAACAATCCAAACTGTAGTTACCAAAATCTATATCTATCAGCCAAAAGTTTTTTGAACCCTTTAAAAGTTTGAGTAGCTAAAATAAATAGTAGCAGAGCACCGAGAGGCCTCCCAAAAAACACGTCCTCTCAGGTAAATAGTTAAGTAACTAAACCACTAGTAAGAGGACACACGTCCTATAAAGTTTGCATGTTAATTCAGTAAAACTAGATAGCCAAATTAGGCTCCTTATCAATAGCACGATCCTCGCTCTCCACTGGACTTCCTTCTTCATCGGTAACTGATTGAGTAGGCTTCCATTCTTTATACACTTGAACCAGTTCTTTCGTGAGCGACAGATGCGGGATCTTATAATTTACTATTTGAGTCATAGAGGCATCTTTTCTCCACCTCAATTTCTTTACCTTCTCAATGACATTGGATAATTGATCGACACTCAGATAAATCATAGATTCAATCCTTTCTATCTGAGTTAAGTCAGAGGCTTTAGGATGGATCTTTTCCCTGATAGTCTTAATTGCTGAGTCGAAATCATCCAGAGTGCCCTTTAGTTCTTTCTCACCAAAGACTGATGGGTAGGTATAAGTGAAATTAATCACTTTCAACTCAGTCAGGGTAGATTTTTGGATCTATTTAGCTTCAATTTCATATTCCTTATTTTCTGCAATAGTACTCCTTATCAGAGCGATGCGCCAACTGATATTTTTCCTGAGGTTGAAGAAAAGAAACTCTTCAGCACCCTTTAGGGGCTTTTCTGCATAGAATTTATTAAAGTCGTGTCTCTCTATCTCCATAAATTTGGTCATTGCTGACACCCATTTCTCCTCTTCTATATTCCAGACCTGGCATTGAGCTTGTAATTCTCCCATCACTGCCTCGGTGTCATGAAGAACTGAATGTGAATCTTTAATGTATTGCCTACCATTATTGAGCACTTGAGACATCCACTCGTTAACTAAAGAAACCAAAGTCCACCCCCTTTGAACTTGATTCAGCAACGTTTTACTTTCTGCAGAATTGGGGTCAAATACCTAAGATGATTGGGATAGTGGGGTAACATCAAAGTTGTAGAATGTATTGATAAATTGGGAAAGTGAGACAATGGTATGCTTCAATTCCTTCTTCTCCTTGCTATCTTGCACTGATGTGATCAGCATCTGTTGGGATGTTTCCTTGAAAAGGTGGTTCTTTCCTGCTCTATCCATAGTCCCTAACTCAATTTTGGTTACCTCAAAATCTTCAACTGCCACATACTGCTTTTCTTCCTTTGGTCTGTAAGTAGCCACCTCAGCTGTCCACTTCCCAGTTTTAGCATCAGCAAACATGTGTGTTGTACTCTTCACTTTCTTGGCCTTGGGAGTCTTTTGAGCATATTTACTAACAATATCCTGCACTAGAATTGATACAGGAATCAAACTTTGTTTCTTGTTAACTGAAGAAGTTAACCATTTGGTCGTATCATTAGTTGTTGTTGACTGAGGGCCAACTTTAGTAGGGGTGTCCATTAAATCCAGGGTTACATCATCAAGGTCAAAAAGATCTTTCTCGATTTGGTCATCATCTTCGATATGATAGTTCAAATCTCCAAACTTGTCATCCTCCAGGTTGACTATTTCTATCTTCTCCTGAGTCATCTTCACTTTTCTTTGTGACCGGGATCTCGATCTGGTAATACATTGAGGAGAGACCATAGTGGAAAGTTCTGCAATAGACTTCATCTTGGAATCTTTCTTTCGCTGCTTATCAGAGGAACCTGCATTACCAGATGGTTTAGGAAAATTAGAAATAGAGGGGGAGGAAAATAAAATTAAAGATTTAACTCCAATTGTTTTAGGACTAGACTGTTCTCTTTTTTTCTGCAACCATTTTTCAGTTAGTTTGAGCACATTCTGTGTTCTGCATTTAATGTCATCTTCCTCCTCTTTTGACCAATCAATATTTATCTCCTTGGTGTCCAGAAGTCTTTTGAAACTGGATTCAACCAAGTCAAAGTTGTCATCTGTTACCCCCTCTATGTTGAACTATATTCTCATGGATAGAATTTGGGAAATGCAAAGTCTGCTATGACCTCTTGTCATGACTTGGGACTCATTTGTACAATCCTCCCAAAAATATTCTAGATGGGGAACTGGAAACATGTGAGATCTAAGACCTAGGCTCCCGCTAGCAAAGTTTTTGTTATCAAAGCATGTTTGCTCTGTATAATACTTGAAATCAAAATGACCAAGGTCACTTCCAATACTTATTGCATCTTCAATAGTCAAGCATGAAAACTTTCCTAGCTGCAACGGGAAGATTTTATCCCCTCTTTCCCTAGGAAGAAAACATTTAAGCACAATAGAAAGCTGTCTACAGACCTCTGCAAGGATGAAACAATCAAATGCATACCTAGGCAATTTTGTAGGGGCATCTTCAAAATCACCAATTCTTATATAAGAGAACCTAGGGAACTGAATATAAAAACTCCCAAATCTAGTCACAAACTGCTGAGCTTTTGAACTCATCCTCCTGGCTGAATCTTCGGACATCTTGAAATAAAGCTTACCCATAAAGGTATCATGAACCCTTCTGTAATTCTGAATCACATTGTCTTTACGAAGCATAGGAAAATATTCAAAAACACACATGCCATCAATCCAAGGCTCGTGAATCATACCATCCCATATCCTACTACATGATAGACAATACATCAGATAAGAAGACATGAAAAAGCTACATCTAGTAAGCTTGGAACTATTCAGTTGTTCTCTCATAGATTCTGCAATTAATTCAACCCAATCCAACTTGTGTTTTCCCTCTAAAACAATTTCTACATAACAAAACAACCAGTCTGAAAACAAGGAAGCCTCACGTGACCCTTTGACTCTATGTAACATTACCATAATATCACTAATGTGTGGATGCACATGAATTCTTCTTAACTTTTTGGGTAAGCGGGAACCTCCCCTTTGGGCATTTAAAAACTAGTGCTTTGCTATTTTAGTACGGTTTGCGTCAACATTTGGCTTGAACTTAACAAGAGATTGGGCAGGAGAGAAAGTGGAAAAAATTTTCTCTTGGATTTGGAAAGCTAAAGCAACAATTCCTCTGTTCATAGCCATTAACACCTCACCATTTCTTTTAAGAATTGATTCGGTTCACTGGTCATAATGTCTGATACACTCATGGAGAAGTTCAAGACAGACCACTGCAAGAGGGAAGCAAGTGGCTATACACAACCCACTACTTAAAATTTCCATAGAAAGAAAATTCTCCTCGATAGACACAGTAAGCCTATCAGCTATTCCTTCAACATCATATCCCTCTAAATCTGTGTCTATCACAATAGGATTTTTGCACACCAAACTAGACACACTCCCAAACAAATGGAAAGCAGACTTCATTCTTGCAAGAACAGACTGAGAATTGCTATAGAAACTCTCGTAAAATTCACAAGCTCTTAAATTTAAACACTGGAGGAGTGATAGCCTAACTTACCTTAATCACTATGAAAAATTCTACAACCGGAGCTCCAAAAACCCTTACCTCCACTTTTTGTGCATATAGACAACGACAATATTTCAAAAAAATAATGAACGCCAAGAAGGGTTTTAATAAGAAACACCATGAATGAGTAATTAATTTCCCATAATTAAGGCAATAAAAGCTTGAAGAATGAAGTGACCGCTCACACACACAATTATTCACTGCCACTTGTGCAAACTTTTATGCCACACGAATTCCTCATTAATTTGATAGCTCGGACATGAATTAACCGCCGCCAATAAATCTCTTCATTAAAAGCCTTTTCTGAGTGGGGTACACGACTGAAAAGATGACGATTGTCCTTTGCTTATGCCACATGTCACTTTTTAAAATTATTGAACACTCTTGAACACTCTTCAACCGAGTTCAACTTTGTTCTTGTGTGTTCATCATTGTTCAAGTCTGTTCCTTTATATCCTGCCTTCATCTTCAAACTAGATGTCCCATGCTTAACTATTAATTCCCATCTTTGATTAACCAAAAGCTCTGAAGCTTGCGATCATAAATAAACTCTTTTAGTGAAAACACTAATCACCTACTACCGCTTCATAAAAAAAATGAACGATCTTGAACACTCTTGAACACTCTTGAACCGAGTTCAAGGTTGTTCAAGACTGTTCAAACATGTTCAAAGATGTTCAAGAAACACGTTAGCAAAAGATTTTCCTTTTTTTACAAACAAAGGTGAAACACAGGGGAGATCCTTTCGCTGAGATTTTCGACATGAGGGCTTAGGCAGCTTGAGATTCACAAAAAAAAACAAGGCGACTCTAAAAATTGAACACAAGGACAAACATCAAGATTTGGACTAACAGAGGTAAAGGAACCAAAAGAAAAGGCAGAAGACCTAGAAAATATGTTGAATGACAAGAAAAACTCTGAAGAATTTATGAAAGATGGATTGAAAATATTGTAGGCAGAATGGGTAAGGACTGGAGAATAACTCGAATAGAAGCTGGAAGATTGGAAGTAGACCTAAGAGGATTTGAAGAGCACTTTTTTATTGGAGTATGGAGGAATGGAATAAATATAAAGAGAATATGAAGAATATCATCAAGATAAAGTCAGAAGAAAATGATAAGATGGATCAAGAGTTAAAGAAGCTAAGATCTAAAGTTAAGGTGTGTGAGAGAAGGTACTATTTTGGATCAATTATTAGGGTTTATCGATGAATGTTAAAATCAAAAGGACAAAGGAAAAGAGAAGGTAATTGAAGATGAAGCAAAGGCTAAAGTAAGAAGCAAGGTTAGGAATCATAATACATCCATAAGAAGGCCTCTGATAAGACAACCAAATTCTCAAAGGTACTTATCTTTTAATGGTTGTTGGCATATTTGCAAGAATTGTGGTCATAAGGCAGTTGATTGTGAGATGAGGAAAGATCAAAAAGTTCAATGCTTTAATTCTCATAAGTTTGGTCATAAAGCAAGTTAGTGCAAAAGTAAAATTTGAAATTAGGATAAGAAGAGTGCAGTAAATAATATTTGTCATGGGAATTTCTATGTATGTCACAAATATGGTCACAAGGTGAATCAATTCA
>MU227904.1:53138-78941 GCA_018584345.1 Thuja plicata
AGAATATACCTACATTAGGTCCCATGCTTGCCACCCTAAATACTATTGTTGAAAACATTGACACACTTACACAGCAACATAATGCTTCTCTTCATTGGCGTGATGATATGCATGCCCAATTTGATGATGGGCTTGACCATGATGGGATTGCAGCCCTTAATATAACTAAAGAAGATATGGCCTCCCTTTTTGTGAATCCTAAAACCAGATTAAAATTTGACCCCAAAAAGCTCAAATTATCAATTAAATGGTGCACAAATGATGCAATGCGTACACAATTTTGGGATTGCTGGTGGATGGTTTTTGATAAACCACCCCATAGCAATTTGGAGCTCCCAATCTATTTCATAAAAAAATTATATGCTGAGTTTGTGCTTGGTCACAATGTTAATTATTGGAGCATGAGGCCCAACATGGGTGTAGGCGGAGGAGCTCCTCAGACTAGGCCATTTTCCCAGTGCAAAAAGGACACTACCTTTGTCCCCCCCACTTATTTCTCAACCCCTCCTCCAGTGCAGCACCCTGATATCATTGCAGAGGCTGCCTCATAGAGTATTAGGGTTATTCACTTGCTGAGTGATCAGTTGATTGTGCAGACCAGGTCATTGTTTCCTCCTAGTGTGGATGATGTTGGCACATTGACATCTGGCAGCAGTTCACATGTTTGTGTGCCCCATACTTGCATTATGTGCAAGAATTCGTGCCTCAGACCACTTACTAATGTTGATACATATCAGTATGTTATTGATGAGGAGGATATAGGAGACGCAATTACAGAGGCTGCAACACCTCATGGAGCATCTACATCTCATGAGAGTTGTGAGCAAGGGTATGTAGAGCCATGGAGTCCTGTTGATATGGTAAGAGTAAACATTAAAAATAAATTTGTCACATGACTTATTTAATTTAAAAATAATTTATTTATTTAGATTAGTTTTAATGATTGCATGCACTTATGTATATATATTTGGTGCATTTATGTTCAGTCGATGACAGAGGAGGAGTTGAGACAGGTGGATGACTCCACAATTTTAGCCATTTCATTTGGCCTTGACACCTATACGATATATTATAAATTATGTACCCATTAGCTTTTTTATATCATTTGGTGTACATGCTTAAATCTCTATCAATTAGAGAAATAAAATTCATACATTTACTATTATATTGTCATCTTATTGTACTCTTGCAGGTATCAGCTGATGTCAGTGGGGGACACGAGGGGGTTCCTTCTTCATGTGTCGACAAAGAAAAGGTATTTAATTGTTTAAGATTAATTATGCATGCATATGTATGCCACTTGTGTGTAGTAAAAAATATTTTACATGCACTTTATTGTATAGGTTGTGGTTCTTAACGATGCCCCGACATAGGTTCGGGAGCCTAAGCTGACAAGCATCTCGATTCAGAGTGATAGCCCGATTGTACGTAGACTTACATATTGTTATTTGTATTTTGTAACCAAGGTTTTTATAATGAAGTACATTTATATATAATTCAATATCTTTTTCACTCTCATAGGTTACTCCTAGTGTGAGGGAGGCCCCATGAGAATGTTTCATATCTCTGTTGACCCAACCCACTATTCCAAAGGAGGGATCAGCGGACGTAAGTTTTAATTTTAGTTCAATCAATTTGTAATTTAATTATGCTATCATCCTATTTTGTAGATTTATTACTCTATGTTGCACCACTCTACTAATCTCATTATTGCAAATATATATTTATAGGTCAGAGTTGGTATTGATGGCATTGTCCCTTCGCTACCAAAGGCTTATGTTAGGACACCTGATTGTAGTAGGCGACCGAGAGGCCAGGTACAAAATTTTGTATTCAGTTATAATTTTAATTAAATTAGTGTTTGAATTATGAATTATATATATGTACAAATCATATAAACTAAGAAATCTAACTTGGGTTTGAACTCATTTTTTATGCAGGATCAATCAGAGCCAAATAGTTTTTCAAAGAGGCTACATTTTGATGATCCCCCTATGGCATAGGATGTAGTTTTAGTTGTGGTCATTTAGAGATGCCACTTGGCACATTTTGAGATGACATATATGCCACATTGTACACCTTGAAACATTGATTTTGTAGACATTTTGAAATGGCATGTTGCATATTTGTATATGGAGATACTTTTGATATTTTTGATACTTTCTATATATAGAACATTTTCATTTTTATGTTATATTTGTGTCATCTTCTATATACACATTTACTATTCTTGTTTATGGAATTGAATGGTGAAGTTATATCTTGACTATGATTTAAATTATATCTTGTTGAATTTACATGTCAATTTGTTTGAATTTGTTATAATAGATGTAATAAATTACCCAGATGTAATAAATTAATAGATTTAATGAATTTGTTGTCCTCAATCACATACCTTGGAGTCACTTGGGTCAACTGTGGTCCCGAGTGTTCCAGTGACTCCGTGGGTGGAATAGGGTTGTCATTGGGGTTTATCCAGCCAACTAGAGCTGATGGAGAAAATGGTTCAATGCCAGGATGGATGGTTTGAAAGATATGCTACAGAGCTACTTTCAACTGACCCTCACTGCAAGTTTTGGCATCGACTAAGATTTCCTTGCCAAATGCAAACAAAGTTGAATCACCCAAAACTGAGAGAGGTTATTGTAGAACTCTACAACATGATCCTATAGCCCCTAATGGTTTGTCAACACCTCTCATGAGGTTTGAGATACAAGCCTTGGAATATTGCTGCCCAATCATGCTTAGTGCACCTTGGGGTCACTTGGGTCGAACATGGTCGCAAGCGCTCCAGTGACTCTGTGGATGGAACAGGATTGTCACTAGCATTTACCCAGCCAATCAGAGCTAATGGAGAAAATGGTTTGATTCCAAGATGGACGGTTTGAAAGATAGACTATGGAGCTACTTTCAATTGACCCTTACTACAAGTTTTGGCATCAACTGAGATTCCCTTGCCAAATGTAAATGAAGTTGAATAGCCCAAAACTGAGAGAGTTTATTGTAGAACTTGGCAACACAATCTTGTAGCCCCTGATGGTTNCTCTCACGAGATCTAAGATACGATCCTTGGAAGATCGCTACCCAATCGTGCTTAGTGCACCTTGGGGTCACTTGGGTCAAGCATGGTCCCGAGCATTCCAGTGACTCTGTGGGTAGAACAGGGTTGTCACTGGAATTTATCCAAACAACCAAAGCTGATGGAGTAGATGGTTTAATGCCATGATGGATGGTTTGAAAGATACACTATGGAGCTACTTTCAACTGACCCTCACTGCAAGTTTTGGCATCGACTGAGATTGCCTTGCCAAATGCAAACAAAGTTGAATCGCCCAAAGTCAAGAGAGGTTATTGTGGACCTCAAAAACATGATCCTATATCCCCTAATAGTTTTCCAATACCTCTCACGAGGTTTGAGATACAATCCTTGGAAGATCGTTGCCCAATCGTGCTTAGTGCACCTTGGGGTCACTTGGGTCGAACGTGGTCGCGAGCATTTCAATGACTCCGTGGATGGAATGGGGTTGTAACTATCATTTACCTAGCCAAACAGGGCTGATCAAATAGACAATTTTATGCCAGGATGGATGGTTTAAAAGAAATACTACGGAGCTACTTTCAACTAACTCTCATTGCAAGTTTTGGCATCGACTAAGATTGCCTTGCCAAATGCAAACAAAGTCAAATCGTCCAAAATTGAGAGAGGTTATTGTAGACCTCTGCAATATGATCTTGTATGCCTGATAGTTTTTTGATACCTCTCACAAGGTCCAAGATACGAGCCATGGAAGATTGATTTCCAATCATGCTTAGTGCACCTTGGGGTCACTTGGGTCGAACGTGGTCGCAAGCATTCCAGTGACTCTGTGGATGGAATGAGATTTTCAATAGAATTTACCTAGCCAATCAAAGCTGATGGAGTAGATGGTTTGATGCCAGGATGGATGGTTTGAAAGGTACACTACGGAGCTACTTTCAGTTGACCCTCACTACAAGTTTTGGCATCAACTGAGATTGCCTTGCCAAATACAAAAAAAATTGAATCGCCCAAAATTGAGAGAGGTTATTGTAGACCTCTGCAACAAAATCCCATAGACCTTGATAGTTTGTTGATACCTCTCATGAGGTCCAAGATATGAGCTTTGGAATATTACTTCCCAATCGTGCTTAATGCACCTTGGGGTCACTTGGGTCGAACATGGTCATGAGCATTCCAGTGACTCCGTAGACGGAATGGGATTTTTACTATGGTTTACTCGACCAACTGGAGCCAATGGACAAATGGTTTGATGCTAGGATAGATGATTTGAAAGACACACTACGGAGCTACTTTAAGTTTTGGCATCGGCTGAGATTGGATTTCCAAATGAAAACAAATTTGAATTGCCCAAAACTGAAAGAGGTTATTGTAAAAATTTACAACACGATCATGTAGCCCCTAACGGTTTTTCGATACCTCTCATGAGGTATGAGATACAAGCCTTGGAAGATCACTGGTGGTCACTTGGGTTGAACGTGGTCATGAGCGTTCCAGTGACTCCGTTGATGGAACGGGATTCTCACTAGCATTTACTCGGCCAACTAGAACTGATGGAGTAGATGGTTTGATGCCAGGATGGATGGTTTGAAAGATACACTACAGAGCTACTTTCAACTGACCCTCACTACAAGTTTTGGCATCGACTGAGATTGCCTTGCCAAATGCAAACGAATTTGAATCGCCCAAAACTAAGAGATATTATTGTAGACCTCTACAACACAATCATGTAGATCCTAATGGTTTTTCGATACCTCTCATGAGGTCTTAGATATGAGCCTTGGAAGATCGCTGCCCAATCATTCTTAGTGCACCTTGGGGTCACTTGGGTCGAACATGGTCGCGAGCATTCCAGTGACTCTGTGGATGGAACAGGATTGTCACTAGTGTTTACCCAGCCAACTAGAGCTGATGAAGCAGACGGTTGGATGCCAGGACAGACGGTTTGAAAGATACACTATGGAGCTTTCAACTGACCCTCATTGCATAGTGAATCATTTACATCTATCATGTATGTATCCATATGATTCAAATGAACTTTCAAAGCATCAAATATTGTTTGAAATGAAAAATAATAATATCCTTAAAGCATTATAAACAACAATCAAACATGTAAGAATTCAAAACATGCAAATGACATAAGTAAATAATTAAAAATTATGAGTTTTCATTGACTATTTCTGAGAAAATCTATACTTAGATCCCTTGTTGGCACTTTTGGCCACCCATACATGATTTTTGTCCTAAGTCCTTATCAATACTTCTAGGACATTTAACTTTTAAATCAAATTTATTTTTACAAATTTCCATTATAGGCTTAAAAATATCTCAATTAACCATTAAGGATTCTTTTGTCCTTCTATCTCTGGTTGGATCCATGGTGACCCTAGGTGTCTTCATAAGTGCTCCTGCACAAGTTACAAACCACATACAAAACCAAGTTTATTGACTCAAAATAGAATCTAAGAAAGGTGAAATTAATGTATTGAATTTAAGCTTAACAAACTTAGAAAACCTTGCATTGAGTTAACTTATTACCTAGTCAAGTTTTCCTGAAGGGTCATCTCTTTGCTTCAAGGCCTCCAATAGTGCTTCATGATTAGCAGTACTAATAGTCCAAAGTTATTTTGTATTTGGTCTTCCTTGATGCTTTGACAACTTGACATTTGTTTCTATAACAAGGTGTGAATACATGAGAATAGATTTGTGCTTCTCATAGTCTTCAAATGTAGGAATTCCATTATTTCTAATCATGTATGTTCGTAGCCATGTTCCCACAACAACAACTAAACCAGTAGGATACATGAACCCATCACCATCTATCATCAGTTGTACAAGCTTTTATTTACCTCATACACAATGTGCTAACCAATAATCTTACCTCTCATCATTCCCCTGCGGTGCAACCAATGCAAAAACATCTCTTGGCTGCAGAAGATTTGAAAGATGGTCATACTCAACTGAAGTGTACATGTCATCATTTCTTACAGAGAGTGTCAAAGATAAAGGAGTTAGATACTATGGAACCCATGTATCCACCCACTCACTTGATTCACAATGATCCCAATCATACTGAAAACACATGGGGTGAAAACAAGCCAACTCTCATGTCCAAATGGTCCATGTACTACTATTGGAGCTTCAGAATGAATGCATTTTTGAAGAGTCTTTCACTATTTGACAATCCAATCTATCTCCTATAGTTCCCTCCTCAACCAACCAAAATAATCTACGCATTATAGAATCAAGATTCCCCCCTGTGACAATGCTAAAGTACACCAATCAATAATAGAATGAGCATCAAGAAGTACAACACTTGAAATCCTTAATTGCTCCTTAACTAGAGCTCTCTTCACACACACACCTGCTCCATCATGCTCCCCTTTCCCATGCCCTGACTTAAAAAAACTCCAAATATGAGGTACACCTTTCTCTACATGCATTCTACACAACCAATAAAACATTCTGGCATTCTTAAATTGACCGGTGCAATTATCTAACCAAATGAGATGCCTATCCATAGCAATAGCATTTTCCTGCAAGAAGTCAAAATAGTTTTGGAAATAATGTTGAACAAAATAATGAGAGTGAGACATATCATCTCTCATATAAAAATGGTACTCTCTGATTATCTTCCACTCATCTTTTGTGATTTCAGGGGAATGTCTATATGTGATGTGTACAAAAATAGCAACCTAAATGGAATTGTAATATTGAGTTTGAGTCTCGTTTTGGGGCTGCAATGTATAGTTCTCTGAAAAGTCTACAACGGATATAATAGTTCAAATGGGGAAAGTGTCCTTACATGTCCTGAATTGTTGATCAAACCATTGAGACTTGTGACTATGCCTTGCATACTTGTAAAAAAGATTTGTCTTGAAATCTGAAATAAAATTAGCAACATTGTATTCTTTTGAAACTAACTCACATCTAGAGCCTTCACCTCCACTCTTCAATGTATATTTCACTGTTTCATATACCTGTTTTTGGATGAGTGTCTTTCCAAAATTTTGTTCCAAACCCTCATGAAAACATGTCCTAAACTTGGACAAGCCACCACATTCTAAGCACTTGGCATTTAAGCAATCTTTTTTATAAAATAAACAACCATCATCTCTACGACATAAAAATTGATCTAGCAATTCTATTGATGATTTGGGAAGATCACTTAAACCCAAATCCTCTATCATTTCATTAGTATGTGTTGGTAAACATATTTTCTTTTGAAGTTAACTCTAAAATACCCAAAATACTTAAGAACAATTGAATACAACAGTTGGAAAATTGTTATTGAAAAACTAATTTCCCTCTGAAATTGAAGGTACAACTCCCTTATATGAATGATTTTCAGTGAATCTTGACCTTTCCTAATCTAACAGAGGTATGTTCTTGACCTGAGAATAGAAGAGGTAAACCAAGCTAAACCCAGATGAGAAATAATTTAGGCGGGGTGAATTCAACTTTAAATCTAGCCAACTCTGAAGTTTCATCAATCAGATTAAGTCCCAAAACTAGTAATGCATGAACTTCTACTGAAAAATGTAGATGCAAAACTAGAGATTAATGATGAGATGCTGATGAGTTGATCTATTTCACATAAACATTTCCCAACTCAGGATAACAACAGATCTTCCCCTAAATTAACTATATCAAATCATAACACAGAAATCTAGTTCAAATATAGATTGCAAATCTGACTTCAAAGGAACATTCAAATTCAATAGAAAGACAAATTAAATGCAATGGAATAGTTAAAGAAATGGTATTCAGACACACACAATTGACTCAGAAAAATTCTATTTTTCACACAAAAATTTAGCCGACCTTTGTATTGATTTTGGAAATAGTACATATAGTGTCCCAGATTGGGCTGATACAAAAAAGGGGGGGGGGGGGNGGAAATAGTACATATAGTGTCCCAGATTGGGCTGATACAAAAAAGGGGGGGGGGGGTAACCGAAATGGTTCAACTTCCCCAACCATAAATGATAACCAAATTTTTATCTATTACAACATTAATTAAAATTTGGTACAAAGAGAGAACCTATTCAGGCTTCAGTTTCATTCCCTTTGCCTAATTTAGCCCTATAGGCAATGGCAGTTGTGATAACTCTAATGAGCTCCTCATTTCTATTGACGTGGACATTGGTGTATCAGATGAGACACCTAGAGTGATTCTTAGCTAGACCCTTAATGGCATCTATCTGATCCTTCAATTCTTCCATGGCTTTATAAATACATCCACTCAACTGTTGGAGCTATGGCACTTTGTCCAAATGGGTGGATGATGGTTCTGACAGCTTGTCCACATAATTAGAAAATGATTTCTGCATATTGGCCAATCCTATCATTTATTTTCCTTTCCCACTCATTTATGATTCTATGTGCAAACCTTGGAGGATCTTAAAGTCTTTTTTTTGTTCTTCCTTGACCTTAACATCTACTTGTTGTAACCCCGTCTTAGCCTAGATGATCATTTTGATTTTGAACTATAGACCTTCAAGCAACTCGATTAGATGTTCATCTCCCTTTTGTAGAATCTTGGCTTTTAGTGCCTCTTTCGTCTTCATATTTACTACTACATGGAGCATAGAAATGTACTCCTAACACTTCACTCTCTCAGAGGTGAGAGTTTGCAAATTCTTCTCAATGTTATTCCTTTCCATCTCCAATCTCAAGAGAGCATTACCCAACTTCTCAACAACTACCAATCCCTCAGATTTGAGTCTCTCAACCCATCCCTTGTCAATTTGTGTGAAGTGTCTATCCTCTTGCAAATTGGATAATATAGCTTGATTTTCCATTGCACTAGGATCAAAGGTGGTTTGGGTGTTGGTTAGCTCAGCCGCTTTTGCCTTCAGTTGAACCTTGGCAGTTTTGAGCTCCTCGAGTTCTTCCTCTATCACCACATTAGTAGATTGCCACCAGTCCACCTTGGTGTCATGACGAGCCAACCCCATATCAAATGACTGCAACTAAAAGTCTGAAGCGGTCATATCCTTGAATCTACCTTCCTTGGTTGGCTTGGCCAATTCCATAGTGAAGTGTCCAATCTCAGGGTCACAACCCAGAGTAGACATCATGTTTACTTTCTTCTGCTTGCTCATAGTGGCCTTGGACTGAAAGGCTCATGACAAAGTTTCTTTTCTGGAAATTCCTTCTTCTGCCCTCTTCCTCTTGCATTACAGAGTATTTTCTATCTATGACTCTGCGTTGGTAACTTTGTTGGCAAAAACCAACTTCTCAATGAACAACTTCCTTATGACTGGGGGTGTTTCCTTTGGTCTAGAAGCAAATGGATTTACTGAGGTAGGAGAAGAGGACACTAATTTGGCTACTGAAGCAACCTTCTTCTTTTTCCTGGCCTCTTCTTCTGATTTTGTGGTTGAAGGAGTATCTTCACCCACTTCTACTATGAAAGAGGACCCTCGCCTTGGAGAGTCATGAGTTGAAGTGCCAACTAGTACATCTATAGTGATTGCTTTAGCAGGCTTCTCTAGTTTTGCATCTTTGGTAGGTTCCTCCGTTGTTCCAATATTTGGAAGTGAACCTTCTCCACAAGTCTTATTTGGTTGAACTTCTTTTTTAGGAGGTTCATCGCCTCCCCCAGTTAGTTGAGAGGAACTATTGTACATAGTTGGGAGTACCACCAAAGAAGTTGTTGCAATGTTGGAAGTATCCTTTGCCAGGGTCCATTGAGTAGGAGGCTTCCTTTCTGACCTCTTCCTTCTTCCTATCATCCATTCAATCCACTGCTCTGTCCTCTTATAAATACCACTCATTAGAGTCGGCAAGTCACCAATGGATTGATCTAACATAGGCTCAGAACTAATGGAGAGGGGTTTGATCTTCTCGAGATAGGTATTATCATACATGTGCTAGCCATAATCTAGTAGCCCCTCAACTGCAAGATTGACCTTGAACTTTTTGATTTGTTCAATGGTTAATCCGGCATAACATCTATCTCTGCTCTCCAGATCATCTCTACAATTGGCCCAATAGTCTTCAATGTCATCTACATGGTGGATAGCTCGGCTCATTTTATGGTAATCATGAGCGTAATTAACTAGATCATATTGGGGCCTCAGAACATCATAGGTTTCCAATGAAAACCTCTTGGAGAATGCCTTTAGAACATTCTTCGCCTCAGACCAGGATGCACAACTGTAGGATTTGATAGTCATGGGGAAGTCATAGCATTTCTTCTTGGCATCAACATAGATCAAATTCAGTTGTAGCGCTTGCCTCATTACCTCCACTAGTACAATCATATCCGTAGGATATTTGGGTAGCTTCAAAGGGAATTCATCAAAACCTGCAAGACAAAGGTATGAGAAATCTCTGAATTGAATAAAATAACATCTGAATTAGCTGATAAAAGCCATGGATTTAGGAGAGAATATCATTTCTAGATAGCCTTGTATCTCCCTAAATAATCTCATTGTAAACACATCATTAACCCAAAGATATTCTGCATAATTGTTGTACAATTGCAAAGAGGGGAAAAATTCATAACTCTTAACATCATTAGGAAGTTCCTCTAACTTAGGAAGCCCTAGCTAAATTTGGATTGTTGCCAGAATAGACAAAAGGAATGAAGACATATAAAACTCATTCTGGTGCTTAGCTCTATCTAGGGCCTCTGAGAGGTTCTCACTTACCATAAGGGCCCAATCAATGAAATGATGTTGGGAATAGATTACCTGAACTAGGAAGAAGTGATGGTCAAAAAAATTGAGTGCCTCACTCTCACCTCTGATCCTGTGGAGCAGCACCAGAATTTCTATGATCTCTAGCTTCAGATTAGTGCTATATAGTGTCTTTGGCTCTCTTGGGCTCTTGAAACCATGCTTTTATTATCTCCTTCTTCCAAATTGACTTTTTGGCAATATATTGAGTCACCGCCTGACTGTATGTGAATTTTGAATACTCAGCTTTCTTTGGATGCGAAGCGAGTTTTGGACTGATTGTCTATCAATGCATAGCAACACCGTATCATTAGGAAAGAGGATTTGCTGGGTATCTGTGTTTTATCGAGCGATGCATTCCCAGATCAATTTTGGGGCTTGGACAACCACAGGAAAACTAGTTGCTTCAAATAATCCGCTCTCCTTTAGTTTCTCAGTGATGGGATGCATCTGGTCTGCTTTTAGTCTGTTCTAAAAGTTCTGCATATCAAAGAACTTCAGAGACATATCCAAAATCTTATGCCATTCAGAAGTAATTCCATTCATTCCTTTGAATCCCATGAATCTGGAAGCCATACTTCAAATGATTTGATTCGGGAATGAATAATATCTTTCAAGAATGTTGGGGCAAAGAATAACCAATATCAAAGGCTTCAAATTCAAACAATTCGTTAAACGAACGGTAGCTCCTATTGGCAATCTCCAAATGATCTTATAACTTTTGAATTCTTACTGTTAATGGTCGACTTCCCACATCACATGAATGAAAAGACCTCAACATTAATGAAACAATCTGTTATGAAGTAAAATGACTTTATTTGAATTAATTACTTTGCTCTTACGGGCCGTTTAAGAAGTGTCTTTTCACTTCAGTAACCACAATGGTAACTTTCTTGAGGTAGCAGAAAATTACTTTTCCCCTTCTCCTTTGGGAAAAGAAATGTTTTTGGAGTGCTTTCTACTCAAAAATCTACCAAAGGGGAAATTTGGTCTGTCGGGGTGCCAAAATGGCATGTGTTGATTTCATCTTCCTTCTTTATATCTCAGATTCTTTATGAGATAGATCTCTTACTTGAAATTCCTTCCTTTCACAAGTTTGGTAGAAAACACACTTTGCAGGTCGAAACCCACCGTTGGAGTAGTGGAGAAGCCATTTTCCACTTTTCTACGTATAGGCTTACACCTTGAATTTCTCCTCACCCAATCATTTCCTTCCTTGAAATAGGTTTGATTTGAATTCCCAAAGCTTTCTTATTCCAAATTTCTCAATTTCCACCCTTATTGACATCTAATACTCTTAGGTCTATTAAGTGCGGAAAACGCACTCTGTAGGTGATTTTTCATCGGAGAGAAGCTTAAAACCAATTTCCCGCCAATGCTAGAAAATGAAGAGTTATTGCTAAATACTTCAACTGCATGTAAAATTGATGTTAGAAATCTTTGAACCATGGCCTTTACCGGATTGGGAACTTAACCTACCCAATGAAAACATGATCTCAAATACAGATTCCCTCTGGCTCACAAAAGAGAAGTCAAATTGGGGAAATTTGGTAAAGGTCTCCTATCCTAAGGAGATAGCTAGACTTAGACTCAGGACTCATATGAAGCTTTCAAGACCGCTACTACACATCGAACATCCACTCTTGTCTAGAGGTATGCAGACTAAAAGTGGGGCAACAACTGGATCTATCTGGGGACTTGGACATTCACATCTCCAAGCAAGGAACTCAAATTTCTAGTTTCACAAAGCTCAACAAAAGGCAGCTCGCAACAAAACTAAAGCAAGACACAACAAGGAAAGCAGAAAAGAAACCTAACTAGGAAAACAAAAATAGGAACTAAACGTAACTATGGTACAATACAAGGGTTACCTATTTTCAATTCAGATCTAATAGAGTTTCAAATCCTAACCATTATAAGTCAAGGGTAGTGCTTCACCATCTGGATATACCAATTTAAAAGAATTCTTCTGAAACGCTTGATGGATCTTGAAAGGTCCTTTCCACAATGTTTCAAATTTTCCATGCATGCCTTTGGGTGCCCTATGTTTGTCCCATAATAACACCATGCCTCCCTTCATGAAATTCCAGGGTATGCTCTTTTTATCAAACAATTTCTTCACACACATTTGATTTCATGTGATATGATCAACCATTTTCTCCCTTTCTTCTTCCAGTTTGCTCAAGTATAGAATCCTCTTTTCTAAACCATCTTCATATATGCCATCCTCTACTGATGTCCTTAGTTTACAAGTAGAAAACTCTAATGGTATTGGAATACTAGCTTCTAACCCATAAATGAGTTCAAAAGGAGATACACCAATGGCTCTTTTGGGAGTCACTCTATCTGCCCAAAGGGCTTCATAGATCTTCTTGTGCCAAGTTTTATGGTTGTCAGTTACAATCTTTTTCATGATGTTTACAAAATTTTTATTGCTAGATTCAGCTTGATCATTCACTTGAGGAAAATAATTAGATGAGTGACTGATCATGATGCCATACTCAAAGAAAAATTTTGTAATTTCTTGAGAAGAAAAGTATGAGGCATTATCCATAACTAACTTAATAGGCACACTGAATCTTACCAGAATGTTTTCTTTGATAAACTCACATACTACTTCTGAAGTAGTTCTCTTGATTTATTTTTCCTCCACCCATTTTATGAAGTAATTATTCGCAGTGATTATGTAGGTATGACCTGTGCTGGACGTGGGGTTTATAGGACCAATAAAATCAAGACCCCATTGCTGAAAAGGACCTTCAATTACCACTGGTCTCAGAGGTAATCTTTCCAACTATGGCTTTCCTGTAAATATTTTGTATTTCTCACACCTTGATACCCAATGGTATGCATCTCTAAACATTCTTGGCCAGCAATAATACTATCTTAAAATATTGAATGCGGTGACTGATGAGGAGAAGTGTCCTCCGCAAGCTTCATCGTGAAACACCTTTAACAACTTCTCTTGCTATTGTTTGTCGACACACCGAAGGAAAGTTCCATCTATAGATCTCTTATACAATCTATCTTCCTCGATTACATATTTAGAAGCTTTTAGTTTTAGGTCCCTTCTTTTCTTCAGAGTTAACCCTTCAAGGCATTCACCATATGTCAGGAAGTACACAATATTTTCAAACCAAGGGTCTTGCATACTTACTGCCAAAACTAAGTGTACAGCTTCTGGGTCTTCGTCTGTTTGATTCTCCACCATTGCCTTGCACAGTGCATTTCCCCTCACTACCTTGGTGGGCTTGATCTCTGTGTAATATTCTTGGGTTTTAGCTACCCATTCTCCTCTTTTGTTACATGCTACATCCTGTTGAGTTAGGATTCTTTTTACTGCAATATCCGACACATACACAAGAGAGTGAGTGTAGAATGTAGAATCTAAAATTCTTTAAAGCCTTTACAACTATGAAAGAGTGTTTTTAAGTCTAAGAGTATCTCAACTCATGATTTTTCAGAGGTGTTCTCATAAAGGCAATGGGAGCTTGAATTCCCTCTCTGTTCTCTTGCATGAGAATGGCTGATAGAGTATGTTCGGAAGAATAACAATAGATTATGAAATCTTTCTTATAATCTAGGTGACATAACATAGGAGCATTGGATATGGCATCCTTTATTCTTTTGAAAGCTTTTTTACTAGGATCATTCCATTTGAAACTCAAACATTCCCTTTCATCATGTCCACTATGCATTTGGTGATTTCAAAAAAACCTGGAACGAACCTCCTGAGAAAGTTTACTTGGCTGAAAAATGATTTCACTCTGATTTTTTTCACATGTAAACTCAATTGTTGGATTGCTCTTACCCTTTATGGGTCAATCCTTATGCCTTCTTGGGAGACAATGTGGCCCAACAATTTCCCCTCAGTTACACAAAAAATTGACTTCTTGGGATTCAATGAAATCTCATCTTCCTGACACCTTTGCAATACTCTCCTTACATCATTTATGTGATCTACACTTTTCCTAGAAAATAAAGTAAGATTGTCTAGATACATACCAATGATTTTGTTCTTCATATCACTGAAAAAAAGGTCCATGCCTCTCTGAAAGGTAGCCCTGGCATTGATTAACCCGAATGACATTCTGTGGTACACGAAGGTGCCCCATGGAGTAGTGAAAGCCATTTTATGTTGGTCTTCTCTCTTAACCTCAATTTGGTTATACCCTGAGAAGCCATCTAACATGGACATCATTTTGGCTCTGGCCATGATCTGCAAGAGATGATCCATATTGGGGAGTGCATAATTGTCCTTCAAGGAGGATTGATTAAGGTTTCTAAAATCAACATAGATTCTTATTTCTATGTTCTTCTTCCTCACCGGCACTATATTTTCTACCTAGTTAGAATGGTGGATAGGGTATATGATCCTTACTTTGAGCATTTTATCAACTTCCCTAAATATAGCATCAGCAAATTTGGGGTTTTAATTCCTTTTTTTTTGTCTGAATGGAGTTGCCTCAGGGTTCAAAGGAATCTGGTGTTTGAATTTCCCGTTCATAAAACTTTTCAAATCTTCATAACTCTAGGAAAAAACATCTTGGTATTCTAGGAAGAGTTTTTTGGCCTCTTCTTTCTCATTTTCAGTCTAGAATTTCCCAATGTTTATCATCTTGGGATCCTTCTCGATTCCTATATTCATCCCCTCATATTCACCAGTGGTAGGACCTCTCTCGATTCTCTTCTTCTTCAAAAAGGTGTCATGCCTATTGAAAATCTTCTCAAGAGTGACCAAATGTGGGGGAATGATGTTACCTTGTAACTGGATGACATCGGACTTATCTTTCTTTTTCTTTTCCTGACAGTCTCCTTTATTTATGTTAGGGACATCTTTATGGAAGCTACCACCACTTTCCAGGAAGAGAAGGAGGTTCTGGTCATCTTCAAACACTTGCCAATATTCTACATTATCTGGCACAGATGGTCGATATACAATCTCCACTTGGTACTTCTTATCTTTGAATTCTAGGTGAGGGATGAGTAGTGAAGTTGACACGGCCAAGGAGTCTGCCTTGGATTTTAATTCTCTCAGCACATATTCAATAAAGAATACATCTAGTGCCTTTATTTTTTCCCATACTCTATTTTTGTAGTTTTTTAATCTATGATTTTTTACAGAGTATTGATTATTGATTTGATGCACAATTAGCTCAGCATCACCACGAGCTCTCAAGATCTTTACACCCTTTTCCTTTGCAGAAATAATCCCTAATAGGAGTGCTTCATACTCTGTAGTATTGTTGGTGTTCTCAAACTCTAATTTATAAGACATAGGCTCATATACTCCATCTAGTGATATTAAGACCACACCTGCACCAGATCCTGATGATGCACAAATGCCATCAAATTCAAGAGCCCAAATATGTGGTGGCATTTCTACAGTGGAAAACTTATTTTCCTCTTCTCTAGGTTCAGTTTCCTCTTCATGATCATCATTAAACAACAAATAGTTACCAAATTCCAATTCTTGATACAGAATCTGGGCTTTAGGATCATAAAATTTTAGTACTGTAAACTTATCTTTCTCCTCTGGGACCAGCTTAATATTTTTATTTCCTACTGGGATTAAAGCTTGAGACCAATCCAGCTTTATCTCCCCTCCAAGGTCTTTGCAAAAGCTCTTGCTTAATAGTAAATCGTAACTAGCAGGTATATCAACAACAAGGATTGTTAGAAACATCTTCTTTTCAAGGTGTGCAGCCAGGGCCACTTGAGCATCTTTAATTTGGCCAACCAGAGGTACTTTCTTGGAATCCATAGAGTAACATCTACCATGGGCTTTAGTGAGGGTAAGTCCTAGTGCTTTAGCTACAGTTGATGGCATGACATTATCTGAGGATCCGGAGTCTATTATGTAATTGCTTAGCTTGCAACCATTAATATATAATGACACATAGAATGGGTCAGGATTTTGGCCCAGGAAAGTGGCCAAGACAGAAGGTTCTCCTTGATTATTTGGTTCCACAAATATAGACTTGTTCTCTATAGTAGTCATGACATTTTGGTTTAACTCTGGATTCCCTTCTTTACAGTAATCTACTAGCTTTTGTAGTTCTATGGGATTAGACTTAAGGTAGTCTATAAGGGAAATTTGAATTATGGAATCTCTACATAATTGAATAATGTCAAAAGAGCTTTGTTCCTTACCTGGTTGTAAAATTCTCACTCCTTGATTGGCTTCCTTAGAATAGGAGGTAGATGTCTTGTTATTTTTAAGTAGAGGTGTTGAAGCAAGGCTTTTATCCTTCTAAATCCAGATCAAAACTATATAAAAGGTCGAGTCTATGGTAGCTTAGCATGTTGCTTCTTTCTCTGAATCTGATTCATACTCTAAATATAAGTTTTTAGAGTCGCCATGCGAGTATGAATCTGGTTCAGCTGCGGATGCTCCAGCATTCCATTCATCAGTCTAATGCATTTGCCAAGAACGAGCTACATCAAGGCAGCTCTCTCCATCATGGTCTGTAGTTAGGTGGAAGGCACACATGTTTCCTTTTATAGGAGGAGCTTCTATAGCTAGCCTATGTGGTGGAGTAGTTAACTGTAACATCTTTCCATCAACATTCCTCCCCTCATTGTTTCTCCCAAGCTGATCCTAAAAGTTTCACTGGTAGGGATTATTAAATCTGGGGAGTTTCCTCTTGAAGGTGATGAATTCATTGGACAGTTTTTGAATCATCTCATCTGATGACATAGTATTGCTACTACTAGTTCTAGATTGTACATCTCTTTTCCATTTCCTGGATGAGATCATATGGTCCTCAAGTTCTACAACACTTCTCTGTGTGGCATCCAAATCTGTAGGGTTCACCCTTCTTAGATCATAATTGATGTCCAACGGCATAGCACTTATGAAGAATGTTTTCAAATTTCCCGTCGTAGGCCTATCAGCTACTGGGATACAATTTACAAGCTTGTTGAATTTAGCTATAAAATCCCTCATACTAATAGAGGGTTCTTTCTTGATGGAAGTTAATTGCGTCAATAGGGCATGCTCATCTTCAGCAGTTTTGAACCTTCTTTCAAAGGCAGCTCTCATGGAAGCCCAATCTTTGATGGAATAATTAGGTAAATGGTGAAACCAATCGGTGGAACCTTCAATGAGGGTCTCAACAAATAATCTAATGGCCACATCCTCCTCTCATACTAATAGGATATTGACTAAAGAAAAGAAGGTGGCAATGTGCTCATATGTACATACATTCTTGTCTCTAAAAAATTTGGGAAAGTTCTTTCTAGAACCCAAAGGGAGAGGATTATATGCTGCTAATTGCAGAGGTCCGACTGCGGTAGCCCAAGTAAGTTCCATAGCTACTTGGGGTAGATAGGGCATTAGATTGATAATAGGAGGGGAAACTACTCCATGTAAAGTTAACACTTGGCAAGTGGTGGACAATTGATTAGTTTGATTAGGAGGTGAAGAAGGTCTACTCTGGTTCCTTGCAGTTATATTTCCTCGGTGAGCTACTTCTAAAAGAACAAAGTTAGTATTTGCAAGTCTTTCAAAGACTAGGTTTGTGCTGCCTTCTTTCCTTGTACTCCTGAGAAACCTTTTAGGCTCTAGATTTTCAACTAATTTTGTAGCCTAGCTTCATGCTCTACTTGGCATTGTGCCCTTCTTAGATTTATCCTCTGGATGGCTCCTTCAAGTGCTTCTGATCGAGCTTCTTCTTTCTCTAGCACTTGACTGGAATTCCTATAATGTTTGGTGCTTCTTCTATATCTCCAGACAAAAGTATTTAGCGAGGAAATAAGATCTTCTTGATCATCTTGGAATCCGAGATTCGGTTGGAGCACAGGAATTATGTTTTCATGAGGAAGCACCATCTTTCTCCATGATATGCTTTTGGTGTAATGACTGTTCATCTCCCCAGTAGAGTCGCCAAAAATATGTTGGCAAACAGATTGTTCTTTTGAAGTTAACTCTAAAATACCCAAAATACTTAAGAACAATTGAATACAACAGTTGGAAAATTGTTATTGAAAAACCAATTTCCCTCTGAATTTGAAGGTAAAACTCCCTTAGAATGATTTTCAGTGAATCTTGACCTTTCCTAATCTAACAGAGGTATGTTCTTGACCTGAGAACAGAAGAGGTAAACCAAGCTAAACCCAGATGAGAAATAGCTTAGGCGGGGTGAATTCAACTTTAAATCTAGCCAACTCTGAGGTTTCATCAATCAGATTAACTCCCAAAACTGGTAATGGATGAACTTCTATTGAATAATGCAGATGCAAAACTAGAGATTAATGATGAGATGCTGATGAATTGATTTATTTCATAGAAATGTTTCCCAACTCAGGATAACAACAGATCTTCCCCTAAATTAACTGTATAAAATTATCACACAGAAATCTAGTTCAAATATAGATTGCAAATATGACTTCAAAGGAACATTTGAATTCAATAGAAAGACAAATGAAATGCAATGGAATAGTTAAATAAATGGTATTCAGACACACACAATTGACTCAAAAAAATGCTATCTTTCACACCAAAATTTAGCCGACCTTTGTAATGATTTTGGAAATAGTACATATAGAGTCCCAGATTGGGCCGTTACAAAAAGGGGGAGGGGTAACTAAAGCAGTCCAACTTCCCCAACCAGAAATGATAACTAAAGGTTTATCCGTTACAACATCAATTAAAATTTGGTACAAAGAGAGAACCTATTCAAACTTCAATTTCATTCCCTTTGCCTAATTTAGCCCTATAGGAAGTGGCAGCTGTGATAACTCTGATGAGCTCCTCATGTCTATTGACGTGGACATTGGTGTATCAGATGAGCCACCTAGAATGCTCCTTAGCTAGACCCTTAATGGTATCTTTCCAATCCTTCAATTCTTCCATGGCTTTATAAATATATCCATTCAACTGTTGGAGCTCTGGCACTTTGTCCAAATGGGTGGATGATGGTTCTAATAGCTTGTCCACATAATCAGAAAATGATTTTTGCATATTGGCCAAACCTATCATTTCATTTCCTTGCCCACTCATCTATGATTCTGTGTGAAAACCTTGGAGGATCTTAAAGTCTTTGGTTATTTCTTCCTTGACCTTAACATCTACTTGCTGCAACCCCATCTCGGCCGGGATGATCATTTCAATTTTGAACTCTAGACCTTGAAGCCACTTGATTAGAGGTTCATCTCCCTCTTGCAGAATCTTGTCTTTCAATGCCTCTTTGGTCTTCATCTTTACTACTACATGGAGCATTACTATGCACTCCTGACACTTCACTCTCTCAGAGGTGAGAGTTTGCAAATTCTTCTCAATGTTATTCCTTTCCATCTCCAATCTCAAGATAGCATTACCCAACTCCTCGACAACTACCAATCCCTCAAATTTGAGTCTCTCGACCCATCCCTTGCCAATCTATGTGAAGTGTCTATCCTCTTGCAACTTGGCTAATATAGCTTGATTTTCCATTGCACTGGGATCAAAGGTGGTTTGGGTGCTGGGAACGCTTGTAATCAGAGTGAGGAGCTATCTTATGAAATTGGTTAGCTCAACCACTTCTGCCTTTAGTTTAACCTTGGCATTTTTGAGCTCCTTGATTTATTCCTCTATCACCACATTAGAAGATTTCTACCAGTCCACCTTGGTATCATGACGAGCAGACCCCATATGAAATTACTATAAATGAAAGTTTGAAGCAGTCATATCCTCAAATGTACCTTCCTTGGTTGGCTTGGCCACTTCCATAGTGAAGTGTCCAGTATTAGGGTCACGACCTAGAGTAGACATCATCTTTACTTTATTTTGCTTGCTCATAGTGGCCTTGGGCTGAAAGGCTCATGACATAGTGTCTTTGCTATAATTCCTTCTTCCGCCCTCTTCCTCTTGCATTCCAAAGTATTTTCTATCCATGACTCTGCGCTGGTAACTTTGTTGGCAGAAACCAACTCCTCAATGAACAACTTCCTTATGACTGGGGGCGTAGCCTTTGGTCTAGAAGAAAATGGATTTACTAAGGTAGGAGAAGAGGACATCAATTTGGCTACTGAAGCAACCTTTTACTTTTTCTTGGCCTCTTCTTCTGATTCGGTGGTTGAAGGAGTATCTTCACGCACTTCTACTATGACAGGGGACCCTTGCCTTGGAGAGTCATGGGTTGAAGTGCCAACTGGTACATCTATAGTGACTTCTTTAGTAGGATACTCTGGTTCTACATCTTTGGTAGGTTCCTCTGTTGTTCCAATATTTGGAAACGGACCTTGTCCATAAGTCTTCTTTGGTTAAACTTCTTTTTTTAGGAGGTTCATCACCTCCCCCGACTGGTTGAGAGGAACTCTTGGGCATAGTTGGGAGTACCACCGAAGAATTTTTTGCAATGTTGGAAGTATCCTTTTTCGGGGTCCTTTGAGTAGGAGGCTTCCTTTCTAACCTCTTCCTTCTTCCTATCGTCCATTCAATTCACTACTCTGTCCTCTTATAAATACCACTCATTAGAGTCTACAAGTCATCGACGGCTTGATCTAGCATGGGCTCAGAATTGATGGAGAGCAGTTTGATCTTCTCGAGATAGGTATTATCATACATGTGCTGGCCATCATCTACTAGCCCCTCAACTGCAATATTGACCTTGAACTTTTTGATTTGTTCAATGGTTAATCTAGCATAAAATCGGTCTCTGCTCTCTAGATCATCTCTACAATTGGCCCAATAGTCTTCAATGTCATCTACATGGTGGATATCTTGGCCCATTTGTAGGTAATCATGAGCGTAATTAACTGGATCATAGTGGGGCCTCAGAACATCATAGGTTTCCAATGAAAACCTCTAGGATAATGCCTTTAGAACATTCTTTGCCTCAGACTGGGATGCACAACTGTAGGCTTCGATAGTCATGGGGAATTCATAGCCTCTCTTCCTAGCATCAACACAGATCAAATTCACTTGCAGCGCTTGCCTCATTACCTCCACCAACACGATCATATCTATAGGATATCTGGGCAGATTCAAAGGGAAGTCATCAAAACCTACAAGACAAAGGTATGAGAAATATCCGAATTGAATAAAATAGCATTCAAATTGGCTGATAAAAGCCATGGCTTTGGGAGAGAATCTCCTTTCTAGATAGCCTTGTAGCTCCATGCACAATCTCATTGTAAACGCATCATTAACCTAAAGATATTTTGCATAACTATTGTGCAATTGCAAAGAGGGGAAAAATTCATAACTCTTAACATCGTCAGGAAATTCCTCTAACCTAAGAAGCCCTAGCCAAATTTGGATTGTTGCCAGAATATACATAAGGATTGAAGAAATATAAAACTCATTCTAGCACTTAGCTCTATCTAGGGCCTTCGAGAGGTTCTCACTTACCATAAGGGCCCAATCAATGAAATGATGTTAGGAACAGATTACCTGAACTAGGAAGAAGTGATGGTCAACAAAATTGAATGCCTCACTCTAACCTCTGATCCTGTGGAGTAGCACCAGAATGTCTATGATCTCCATCTTCAGATTAGTGCTATATAGTATCTTTGGTAGCTTCCCTTTGGCACTCTTGGGCTCTTGAAACCATGCTTTCATTATCTCCTTCTTCCAAATTGACTTTTTGGCAATATATTCAGTCACCGCCCGACTGTATGTGATTTCTGAATACTCAGCTTGCTCTGGGATGTGAAGCAAGTTCTGAGTTGATTCTCTATCAATGGATACTAACATTGTATCATTGGGCATGAGGATTTTCCTAGTATCTGGGTTGTATCGAGCGATGCATTCCTGAATCAATTCTGGGGCTTGGACAGCCATGGGAAAACTAGTGGCTTCAACTAATCTACTCTCCTTCAGTTTCTCAGTGATGGGATATATCTGGTCCGCTTTTAGTCTGTTCTGAAAGTTCTACATATCAAAGAACTAAAGAGACATATCTAAAATCGTATGCCATTCAGAAGTAATGTCATTCATTCCATCAAATCCCATGAATCTGAAAACCATACTTCAAATGATTTGATTCAGGAATGAAGAATATCTTTCGAGAATGCAGGGGCAAAGAATAACCAATATCAAAGGATTCAAATTCAAACAATTTGTTAAATGAACGGTACCTCCTATTGGAAATCTCCAACTAATCTTATAACTTTTGAATTCTTATCGTTTAACGGCTGACTTCTTGCGTCGCATGAATGAAAAGACCTCAACATTAATGAAACAGTCCGTTATGAAGTAAAATGACTTTATTTGAACTAATTACTTTGATCTTATGGGCCGTTTAAGAAGTGTATTTTCACTTCAGTAACCGCAATGGTAAATTTCTTAAGGTAGCGGAAAATTACTTTTCCCCTTCTCCTTTGGGCAGAGAAATGTTTTTGGAGTGCTTTCTGCTCGAAAATCCGCCAAAGGGGAAATTTGGTCTATCAGGGTGCCAAAATGGCATGTGTTGATTTCATCTGCCTTCTTTATATCTCAGATTCTTTATGAGATAGATCTCTTACTTGAAATTCCTTCATTTCACAAGTTTGGTAGAAAATGCACTTTGCAGGTCGAAACCCACTGTTGGAGTAGTGGAGAAGCCATTTTCCACTTTTCTGCCTATAGGCTTACACCTTGAATTTTTCCTCACCCAATAATTTCCTTCCTTGAAATAGGTTTGATTTGAATTCCCAAAGCTTTATTATTCCAAATTTCTCAATTTCCACCCTTATTGACATCTGATACCCTTAGGTCTGTTAAGTATGAAAAACGCACTCTATAGGTGATTTTTCATCGGAGAGAAGCTCGAAACCAATTTCCCGCCAATGCTAGAAAATGAAGAGTTATTGCTAAATACTTCAACTGCATGTAAAATTGATGTTAGAAATATTTGAACCATGGCCTTTACTGGATTGGGAACTTAACCTACCCAATGAAAACATGATCTCAAATACAGATTCCCTTTGGCTCACAAAAGAGAAGTCAAATTGGGGAAATCTAGTAAAGGTCTCCTATCCTAAGGAGATAGCTAGACTTAGACTCAGGACTCATATGAAGCTTTCATGACCGCTACTACACATCGAACATCCACTCTTGTCTAGAGGTATGCAGACTAAAAGTGGGGCAGCAATATGCAAAGTAGAACGAATGGACCGTAATAGTTCATGATGCATTGAAAACTCAACATGATATTTGCAACAACATGTATTCCAAATCTTAAGGGGTACACAATAAAATGGCTTCACAGATTCAAAAGACCTTTGTGATATTTTCAATGATGGATGTGCCTCACAAAATTTTTTATACAACATTGTTTGACTTACCTCCACATAATGTTTAGGATGTGGAGTGTGGTCTCGATTGCCAACTCTCAACTTCGAGACATCCTTCACATTTGGTGACACTCTTGAGTTAGCATGCCAAAATTATTGAATTTCATCTTTGACAACATATGTTAGCTTCTTATCAAAACATGGAAGTCTCCCACCATAAGCCCATGTATCAATTTCAAGCGGATCATTAAGCCTTTCTCTTCTTGCAAGTGCTCTATCCAAAGTTTTACGGTCTATATTGAAGTCAAAACAAGTTTGTCTCATAAAATGAGCCTTTCTCAACTGATGACTTACTAAGGAGGTCGTAATAACCCTTTGAGCAACACTCTTGTCTTTTTCTCTGCTTGTCTTCCCAATGCTATTGAGAGCATTGAAAATAGTCTTCACAACAATGGCATTTCTCTACATTTTCTTGTTCACATGAATCTTCAATTTCACAAGCACAGGTCTCATCTTTTGCATCTTTAACAACTGCACAAAAATTTGACATTGCTCAACCAATGTCTTGTTTCCAAAAAATTGACCATAGAGTCTTTAAGCCCACAACCTAACGGTTCTATGTGATCTCTTTCCTTCCCAATTATTCATAATGTTCTCCTCAATTTCAATTAACCATTTAGGTGTTCTTGAAAGCCCTGAATTTGAAGATTAATTATCTTTATTGCAAGGGACTTCATTTCACATATAATTTGGAGATGTCTAACGTTCATGTGGTTCTTGTGCAACATTTTCATTCCCAAAGTCTACATTTTCAATCTCCATCTGTACATTTTCATCTTCCAAATCTACGTTTTCATTCCCCAACTCTACATTTTCATTCTGCATCTCTGCATTTTCATCTTCACCCCATACATTGTTATTCACAAAACTAATTTCCATATTATTTTCAAATTCAACATCCTCTTCACTTGCAACTACATTGACGGGGTCACCTTGATTAATGTTTAACATACCTTCTCTCTTTCTTCGGTGATTTCCTCTATCTTTTTCCCTATATGCTTGAATTTCTTCATCCATCACCTTCCTCTTCCATTTATACTTTCGACGACTGATGCTTCCCATGTTGAGACCACAAGTTGACAAAAAATAACTTAAATTAACTAACTTTGAAAAAATGGGCCCCAAATCACTTTTTCTTTTCTGCAGCACATCTGAAACCCATGAAAAAAGTCTAAAATTGCGTGATTCTCTGGTCTGTGGGGACAAGGAATATTTTGATCAAAATTACACCAGTCCATAATCGGGTACCCGATATTATTGGGTACCCGATATTTTCAAGTACCCAAAAAAATGGCTGGAGTAAATGAAAAAATTGAACGTTTAGATATAAAAAGAGGTTCGAAAGGGTATTAAATATAAATATTTAAATTGTATAATATCAATATTATATATATATATATAACATTTAAGATGTATTATATAATATTTTATATATATTTAAATATGTATTATATATATAATTATATATTAATATATATTTTATATTATAATATCTTATATATATTAATATATAAGTTTTATAGATCATAATATTTAAATTGTATGTCATATATATTTTATATTATAATATTTTTTATATATTAATATGTATTGTATATAATTATATAACGTTTAAATATTATATTTATATGTACATTATATATAAATATTATACATATAAATAACATTTAAGGGCTATTATGTAAATAATTAAAATGTATATATATATATATATATATTAATATATGTATTATATATACATATATAATTATATATTAATATATATTTTAAATATTATAATATTTTATATTATAATAACTTATATATATTAATATATAA
>MU227905.1:0-14827 GCA_018584345.1 Thuja plicata
ATTCAACTTTATCTGGTGTAGCAGGGAGTTGAATCACTTCTTTCTTTTATTCCTTTTGTTCTGGCTAAACTGTAACATAAGAAGGCTTAGTTTCTCTAAAAATAACACTTCTATCTAATAAAATACCTTTTGTGTAGCAGGATCCCAAAGCTTGTATCCTTTCACATCATAATTGTATCTGATGAATATACATTTAACATCTTTGTTATCCAATTTTTTCCACTTCTCCTTTGTCACATGAGCATATGCTTTGCAACCAAATATTCTCAGATGCCTAAGTAAATGCTTGTGGCCCGACCATGCTTTCATTGGTATCTTATCAATAAGAGTTGATGTAGGAGACCTATTTATAAGATAGCAGGCAGTGGCTACAGCTTCAGCCCATATCTTTTTTTCTAGTCTAGCACCACTCAGCATACTCCTAGCCTTCTCCATCAAGGTCTTGTTCATTCTTTCTGCAACTCCATTATGGTGTGGAGAATATGAAGTTGTCTTTTATATTTTAATACCACAATCTTTGCAAAATATATCAAAATCATTAGAGAAATATTCACTGCCATTATAAATCTTCAAACATTTTATGTTCTGCCCAGCCTGCAACTCAACCATTTCTTTAAATTCTTTGAAACGACTGAAAACTTCAGCTTTACTCTTAAGAAAATAAACCCATGTTCTTCTACTTAAATCATCAATGAAAGAAACATAATAAATTGATTTAGAAATAGAAGGAACATCAACTGGACCAAATACATCTGAGTGGATTAGATTCAAAACACATGAATACTTATGAAAACTTGAGTAAAACTCAATGTGGTTTTGTTTTCCATAAATACGATGCTCACAAAAATTAAATTCAAGATTACAATCATTCAACCCTTTAGCAAGGTTTTTACTTTTAAATGATCATAGACCATTTTCACCTATGTGGTCAAGTCTCTGGTGCCATAAAATTGTCTTCTCTATAGGTAAATTTGATTTGCTGGATAGAGCACTCTTGGGTACCCAAAAACCTTGACCATCTAGTAAAAAAGAGACCCTCTTTGTTTCCAATGGAGTATTCTTTGTCATAATCTTATCAGAAGTGCTATTGCACTCAACCATGCATGCATCAAGTTGGTATAGTGTACCTAATCTTCTTCCTGTTGGTATCATGATAACACCTCTCACCTTTTCAGACCTGCTTTAGAGAACTGTACATGCACACCCACATCTATTAGTTTGCTAATAGATAAAAAATTTCTTGCTAGTTGTGCGATATGAAAGACATCATCAAATCTTCTAGCTCTACCATCATAAAATTTAACTTGAACACTTCCACGACCAACAATACAAAGAACAAATTTATCACCCAAATACACCTTACCACCATCAAAATTTTCATACTTACTAAGCCAAGTTCTATTAAGAGTCATGTGGAAATATGCACCTGAGTCAATCAACCATGTATTATCACCATCACGAGTGGCCAAGACTATAATGAAAGCATCTCCATCTTCCTTCCGGGGCTCAGAAATAAATTTTTTTTTCCTTTTCTTCTTCTTTTCTTCTTTACAGTCCTTTCGGAAATGTTTGGGCTTTCTTCAATTCTAGCAAGTTGCCTTGGACTTACCAGGAGATTTTGATCTCCCCTTATTCTTGGACATAGAATGACCATGCTTCTTTTCATTCTTGCCTCTTTCTCTTGATCTTCCTCGAACACTCACAGCCTCTTTGGCATTCAGAGAGACCTTCCTTCTCATCTCCTTAGAAAGTAAAGAACCAATGAAATCCTCCATCTTTAAGACAAATAAAGTGCTCCCTATGGCCATGACACGGCTATCTCATGAGTCTGAAAATGAACATAGAAAAATTTGGCACCTTTCTTCTTCATCCATTAACACCCCAACTGAGGTCAACTGAGTCACCAACATATTAAAGCTTTCTAGATGCTCAAAAATTCATCCACCTTCTTCCATTCTCAACGAATACAACTTCTTCATTAAGAAAGTCTTATTCAGAAGTGATTTTTCTTGATAGATCTCACTTATCTTCTTCCAAAGCTTCTTCGCGGTAGACTCTTCATGCACATTAATCATAATTGAGTCTACAAGATACAATCTTATAAGACCTTTATCTTTTCTATCTATTATATCATATTATGCAGCTAAAATTGGATCTGTACGCCTTAGCTTATTCTCATCCACCGCATCCCATAGATCTCGATGAACCAATAGATCTTCCATCTTCAACTTCCACATCTCAAATTTCATGCCAAAAAAATTCTCTACATTAATCCTCTCTAATATGATTTCCATCTTTACAATCCTACAGTACAAAGATGAAAAAACTCTGCACAAGCTCCCACTCAAACCTTGATTAGCTCAAAAAACCTCGTACTCAACAAATAGAGCCACAACTGTCCAGGCTCTGATACCACTTGTAAGGAAGCAAAGATGTGCGGAAATGCTTCCCACGCTAATCTTCAGAGGACGATTATGAAAATTTCAACTTAAGTATTACAATGATCTCAAGAAGTGTATAAAAGCATGAACAAATTAACAATGAACACATAACATAGTGATTATCATGGGGAAACCCTTACGGGAGAAAAACCCCACACTCTAAAAAGTGCATAATGTATTATCAAATCCATAAGAGATTACAATACACTTACAATGCAAGTTCTTACAAGAGCATAACCTCAACTCAATCTTGGAGGAGCATCCTTCTAGCATCCTATCTTGCAAACAAAACACAATCATACAAAGTCCTCCTCAAGCCCTCATTATATAGGCATTTCATAACCTGAAAACCATTACTTTCTTTCCAAGGCACCTACATGTGGATGCACCTACATGTGGTAGGTGGAGGAACCTACATGTGGAGGCACCTACATATGGTAGGTGGAGGCACCTACATGTGGAGGCACCTACATATGGTAGGTGGAGGCACCTACATATGGTAGGTAGGAGCACCTACATGTGGAGAACTCTAGAAAGGAGGTTGCCCCAAAGTCAAGGAATTTTGCAACTATCTAAAAAATATTGCAAGGTTGAGACACATGTTTTCTCAACAAATAGAAGAAGGCAAAGATCAGGAGAAAAGGCCCCGAAACCATACAAACCAGGTCACCTCATTTATCATACAATGAGACCAAAGGAATTATTTTGGTACAGTCATTCTACAAGAACTATCAAAATGCAAGAAAAGCGACAGAACACAAGAAACATCTAAACTGATATGAAGGAAAGGACCAAGAACATGAACCACACAAGAAGCCCAATCTGACAAGCATTATCATAGAAAAGGACCTCACATGTGATTTTGAATGGGCATCTGATCGAAGAAGATATATCATTGCAACTTCAAAGTTTGTAAGAAAGGAATCAATTCAAAATAGATATCTGAGAGGTAACACACCGAAGGACTCTCCAAGAGGACATATCTCATAAGAAATGGTGGAAAAAGCCAAACTAAATATGATCCAAGAACACATAAGATGCACGTGGACCCCAAGGTGCCAAAAATCTGCAAGCACACTCCAAATGACAACCCAAAATAAATTGGACTTTGACCAACACACCCCACTGCATGTTGAACAAAAAAATTATTACTAGATATGTTAATTGATTATTAGTAATTGTTTTAAAAAAAAAGACGTCTTTAATACAAATCAAAGAATCATTTAAAACTAAACATACACTCCTTAATCTAAATTAATTATAATTAAACTCTCAACATACAATTTGACTAATTAGATTACATGTTAAAAATATAATAATAAAAAAATAATATATCACATAATATGATTTCAAAATATCAATGACAAAATATCTACATGATTCAAGCCTAACAACATTATAAATATTTGATTTTAGATTAATATTGATATTCATTTATTTGAATATAAATATATAAAATATATTAATTATAATTTTGTACAAATAATTTATTTAAAATTATATTTTAAAAAATATTATACTATATAGTTTTTTTTACCATGTATAATCATTTAGATGAAATAATATTTCATTATTTGACATTTATATAATTTCTCTTGAGAGAAAATATGAAATATATGATTATTTTTCTATTTATTTATTTTTAAAAGAACACACAAAAAACAAGAATTTTTTTATGAAAAAATTTTCTTTACTTTTTAATTTACTTTTTAAATTAGAATTATATGATTGAAAATTTCTTTTATCAAGATAATCAAACTATAATTATAATTGATAGTATGAATTTTGAAACAATTATGTAAAAAATGTGAAAAAAAAAAGAAGAGAAAAAGAAAGAGAGAAGAAAGAAGAAGAAGAAGAAAAAGAAAGGGAGAAATAATTTTAAAATCTGCTTTAAAAACTAATCAAATTCATTTTAATTTATAAGAAAAAATCAAAGCAAATGTTTTTTTCCTTTTATAAGAAATAATTGATATTATAAAATAATATTTTTACAATTCTTTCAGTCTTTGCAATGGCTTTTTTAAATTTTTTAACTCAAACTGAAATAAAAATTAATTTAGAAATCTATCAAAAAATATTAAAATTTATTTTAATATACAAGTCATTGCCATATATTTAAATAAATTGATGTAAATGTAAGTTTTCTTTCCCAGCCATACACTTCAACGGTATTCCATTACACAATTTACTTACCATATAATTTGGTAAGGTAGTCTTTATGGAAGCAATAATTCAATGTATTAATCGATTTGAATGGAAAGAAATCAAATCCTTCTCACACGGCGTTGTCAATATTTCCACAATTGAATAGACTTGAACATTATTTTCTACACTACGAAGGCTTTGTTTTTGGCCGGGCATTATTATTTTCTACAACAAGCCGTGTACGCATTGTCTTAATTTATGACTGCATCACATCTGTATTTATCAACTTGAATGGAATCTGTTTGTAATGGACCATTATTGTTGAGAGGGAATTTTGACTGCCATTTACTTTGAAGATTGAAGAGAATCCATTTCACACTTTCATTTAGTTAGTCAAAATTAAAATAGAAATGTGGGTGTATTCTAGATAAGAAATGTGACAGCTCTTGTAATCAAATGGACCCTCTAATGGCTACTGGAGACTTTCCCCTATGTTCTGTTTGACGTGATTGTTGATATAGAATTCTGACTGCCATTTACTTTGAAGATTGAAGAGAATCCATTTCACACCCTCATTTAGTTAGTCAAAATTCAAATAGAAATGTGGGTGTATTCTAGATAAGAAATGTGACAGCTCTTGTAATCAAATGGACCCCCTAACGATTACTGGGGACTTTCCTCTATGTCCAATTTGACGTGATTGTTGAGAGAGAATTCTAACTACCATTTGCTTTGAAGATTGAAGAGAATCCATTTCACACGCTCATTTAGTTAGTCAAAATTTAAATAGAAATGTGAGCTACACAATGATATACAAGTATTATTCAAGAGATATAAGATGGAAATTAAAGATTCACATTTTAAATATCATATCAATTACTAATATATAATTAATAATTATATTAAGAATTTTCTTAAAATTGTATATTTAACTACAAAAAAGAAGTGGAATCAATTATAAAACATCTACTTTTATGATTCTACTTTCATGATTCTGAATTTAACTATATTTTTACTCTTTAGATAATGCCCTCCTATATTTAACTTGTTACGTCGAAGGTGTTTATATCTAACAAGCACAATCTATTATCCAAAATCGGTGGTTACAAGTTCATGAAAAACAATGAACAACCATTCAGAACATCTAATCCATTCATTTTGCGTCCACTCTCCAACTCCCTTGTCGTTTCACTTTGTTTTCACCTTCCTCGTAATTTCTACATGTATCCTTGTCATCCAAACTTATATGTTTTTAGTGGGCTACAAAGTCATGTTTGTAGTGGGCTACAAAGTCATGTTTGATGTGATTCATGTTAACTTTGAAGATTGACGAGAACCAATTTCATTAGTCAAATTCAAATAGAAATGCGAGCATATTCTAGATAAGAAATGTGATAGCTCTTTCAGTATAAGAAGAAAAATAAATTATTTTATTTTCAAAAAGGAATTGACCATTTTTTATAATTTTAAATAAAATCTTATATTTATTAAACTTTAAAATAATTGAATTTATAATTGAAAGTGATTTAAGCTTTTTTTTTGTTAGTAAAAAGATTTATATTTAATTATTATCATGCTAGAGGTGTTTCTACATGCACAATATAGTAGAATATTCTATATAAACAAAAACTAATTTAGAATAAATTTGAAATTTAAAAAGACAATTAATTGCATAAAATGATGGTGCAAGAATTAATACGGTAGTGGAAGAGTTGCAAATAGTAAGCATTTTGATTTCCCTCCCTCCTCCCTTGTTTCATCCGTGATGATTTAGGCTTGGTGGAGGTTACAAAGTTAATGAATTATATATCACCTAAAATGTAGCAAAATGAAATCATTCACCGGCTCTTAGCCGGTCCAACTTCATAGTGCAAAAAGAAAAACTAATAGACTGGAAGCTTTGTAGGTAGATGTGAAGGGTACGTGGATGATTGGTCTACAAAGGACAAGGATGATAGGGTTTGTGATGTTGTCAATGATATGGTGGAGGGACTCATTAGATACGATAATTTGGATGCAGAGGGTAAGACCTTGAGCGTTGGGTGGCCTTGAAAGAGAAAAGAAAGAAAATAGTTATGGTGATTTGTGATATTTGGGGTAATCAATAGGATCTGAGAGTAAAATTTGGATGAGGTGGTGGCTTTTAGAAGGGATATGGTGTGCAAAATGTTAGATTACATGCAGGTGCTCAAGGAGGATCTTGAATATAGATGTGCCAAGAGAAAGAGGTCCTTGGATATTGTTACTGGTACTGCTCTAGAGTCATCTTGTAAAATTGTTAAGGCTAATATCGGGTCTCATATTCTTACTCTTGGTAAAGATATTAGAAGAATTTCTTTCCATTGAGGATTGAAAGAGATTAACTAAAAGTAGAAGACTGTTAAGACCCCCACTTTGTAGATCATCTATTCCTATCTACAAGGGGGCTTTTATTTTTGTTCAATTTCAATTTTAGTTTGTTTTGTGTTTTTCTTGGTTTAGTTGCTACTCTTTTTGATGGGTTTTCTTACTCATCATGAAACCCCTTTCATCCACCATTTGGCTACTATATAAGGGTTCGACCACTTTTCCTCTTCATCTAATTAGAACTAAGATGATTCAAGATAATTTCAAGCCATCCTATTTTATGACTACATTCAAATTCCCTAAGATACAATAATAAATGATGACATACAAGACTACACTTTAATGTTTTATCTCTATCAAAAGGCCTTCCAAGACAAGGTACAAGATAGTCATTTAAAAAAAATAATGGAATGCAAATAATTTATTATTGGGTTTAAGATCTTGTAGTTTCTAATGTTGTCATTATGGGTTATTTTTCTATAAATATATGCTATGGGAAATCAATGTGGTGCATCTTATAGAAAAATTATGATGGTCATCCTTTCCATATAATCATATAGGTGTATATGGGAAAATGGTGAGCAATGCTAAGATTTGGATCACTAACCAAGATCTTAAATAAATTGGAATACAAATCCACTCCTAATTAAAATTAGATTAGCACAACCAAAAGGAGGAAGGGTGCTAATGCAAGGTCTACGCCAAGGGGGATTTGGTATTCGTAAAAGGGGGTAAGATGTGTTATGATAAAGTGTAAAAGGACAAATTTGATCTAATAAAGTAAGTGTAAAGGAAAAGAAGGAAGAGTAAGTGCACCTGGAAACAAGATGGAGAAGATATAACTACAAATATGAATCTAACTGTTGTCAGATTCTTGCATCTTCTTGTAACCACAGATCGAGAAAATAGGGACATGAATTTGTCTGTCTTAAAATTTTCACTAAAAAATAGTAGGGAAAATTCAACTTTTGAGGAACAAGTCAACTTTTGGGGAACAAGTTGATCAGTCAAATTGTTCCTAATAAAATATGATGAAGCTTTCCTCAATTCTACAACTGTATCTCCATTTCCCAGATCCAGAATCGTAGCTCTACAACCTATTCCAATACATAGAAAAATTGTGGAAAGGGTTGTGGAAAGGGGTTTTCCTTGGACAAACCCTTGTTAGAAATCAACCTTGAAATATGATTGAAATTGTATAAAGGAAAGTAATGTAAAATGCAAATTTTTGATTTCGACTTGTTCCTGACAAAATTTGATAAAACTTTCCCGAATTCTGCAACTTTATCTCCACTACCCAGATCTAGAACCATTTCTCTACAAACTATTCCTTCACACATAAAAAATGGGGGAAAATGTTGTGGAAATGAGTTTGCATTGGTCAAACCTCTATTTGGGAATCAACCTTGAAATATAATAGAAATTGCATAAAGGAAAGTAATGTAAAAGGCAAATTGTTGATTTACCTTGTAGGAAACCCTCATGAATGGATGTAATAATAAATCAAATCTATGAAGATGCTTGAATATATTTGGAATCCAAATATTTGACCTTGGAATAAGATGTATAATCAAGGATGCCTTCACAAATGCATGGATCTATGATTTCCTCTCCTAGATGTTCAATGTAGATATGCTTGATAACCGCTTGAAGAGAGATGGATGTATGAATCTTCTTGGTTGATTGAGAATTCCTCTACTTGACCATCATGGGAGAGAAACTTTCATCAATTAGAGAAGATTGCCTTGTCTTGAATGAATCTTGAAGAAATAGAGACTTGGAGATCTTGAATTGGATGTTTTCCTTCAAATCTTGAATCCAAATCCTCAATTGCTCAACTTGATTTCTTGAATGCTTTCACTTGAATACCTTATGAAAAATGAGGAGATAGGAGGTCCTTTTATAGTAAATCCTAAAATTTGGGATTCAAGTTTCATCCAGGATGACCAAAATTGAAAACCTCAGAAGAAGACCTCAGCATCGGGCTCTGGGAAAAATTTGAGCCAAAAAGACCAGGGACAAGTCAGTCCTTTAAAACTTCCTAACCAATTTTTCCAACCAATTTTCTCTAAAAAAAAACTTCCTAACTATTAATGGAATCTTAAAAGGTAGAATAACAAACCAAAATGCAACAAAATTAGACCAAATAGAGAAAATAAAGGAAGAAAGGACAAGGGTTCAACGTCCTTAAATCAGGATCCCTAGGTGAGATGTTTGCGAGCAGGGATTTCAAAGGGATTTGGGTAGTAGGACTACCCTTTCAAGCTATCAAAACTTATAGCATACCCGCCATGCCTAGAAATAACAAATTTTAAAAAATTTACTTCTTTTGTTTCTTTCAAGAATGTAAGTTGAACTATATTTCCCATACTTAATGAGATGAATTCTACTTATTCATATACTCTTGGGGATTATTGTCCACATTGTAGCAAACTACTCCATTCAAGTGCACCTTCATCATTCATTGTTGCAAAGTTTATCCCACTTCTTGATAGTATAATCCACCCAATAGCTACAATCTAATGTAGCAAATCGTCTTCCATCTTCTTTTTCATTTTCTCCCCCCTTAATCCATTGAGGTTGTTCATTGTGTAACCATTCAACCATCGCTATTACGAACTTTCTTGGATATTTTCTTTTTCCCTATGACCAATATTCACTACTATACAAACATATCCTTCATGTTTATCTATTATAATTTGGCTATCCCCTTTTCCTATTGGATATCCAACATCTTTGCAACATGCTTCTTCTTTCTTCCAACCATGTACAAACTCCTACCTACTTACTTGTACCACCTCCTTATTGTAACTATGTTATTTCTTCCATCGTCTATGACCTTCCGATCAAACTGCCAAGGTGTACCAAGAAACACATGACACACATCCAAGTGTATGATATCACACATCCCATTGTCCTTATATATGCCTATTTAAAATTCAACCATATTTTACTCATCTACCAATAAGTGATGCTTCTTTTGTAACCATGAAAAATTTGTAAGTTGTAAGATTTTTAGTTTAGACTCTCGCTATAGTAGTCAATTTCTCAACCATTGATTCAATGTCAACAATTTCCCTCACATTTTTTCAAAGATCGAATGGACATGTCTTGTTGGGGCTTCATCCCAATAACACTTGGGGCTTATTTTTAGTACCACACATCAAGTGGCCAATTAGCACCATCACACTCTCTCAACCCATCTCTAAGCATAAGGATCCAAACGCATCTACCTGTGCATCACATTCTAGAATGTGCCACATCATTGAAAATTATGCACCCCACAACCTAAATGGTCATAGATCCATTCACTATCCATGTAGAATACTCCATTGGGATTTGTAAAAGTGGGCAAGCATCACCGTGTGTTGAGAAGAATCATTAAATCAAGTGGAAAAAATATATTTGTCTCCATATGGAAGAGTCTAACTTCAAGGATCATGAAGAAAGTTACAGAAATCCCACCTCACACAAAGATGGAAATATAAGCTGAAGAGAAGGAAAAAAATCCACCACAAAGTTCAAAGGTCTCCATAGAAAGGAGATAAATCATGACACAAATCCAATGAGCTACTACCTATGTGTATCCAAAAAATAGATCAAACACAATGAGAAAATCAATGGTTTTCTCCAAACCAATTTGAAGCAAAATTCAAATTCACCAAAAGCAAAAGTGAGGAATAAACTCTTTTCCTCCAAAAAAAAAAACCACTTTTTCCAAAAGCCCCAAAATACTTTAAAATTAAATCACTTAAAAAAATTAGAGCAACTACAGACTTCCTAAAATAAATTAAATAAATTTCAAATAAATAGAATTCAATTACGACGAACTAGCCGGTAAAAGAAATTAAATCTCCAAAATAATAAAATCAGCATTTAACATTCTAACTCAACCATGATAATTGCGGGAAATGTAAATGCACAGTCACAAATGATGGTCTATTAATATATGTATATGAAATCTAAATTTAACAACACATACTGGAGGTATAATATAAATTAAGGATGTATCATCCATACAAGGACATCTGATATTGGCTCAATAATGAACAATTGGTGAAACTATCTCCTGCGCCACTATTGGGGATAAGACACACTCAAACCTGTAACTCAAGGATAATAGTGTCTGGTACCTATTCACGGAAACACGCAAAACATCAAGTGTAGCAAAATAGAGTATAAATAGTTGAAGCTTGTGAACATGCATGATGTCAAACAATGAAGAAGAATGAGACATCGTGTGGACCTCACGGATGAGTAACTATGTAACTTCCTCTTACTTCATACAATAACATCAAGAATAATCCATGAAAAATTGTATGAGCATAGCAGTGAATAATATTATTTTATTTAATGTTAACATTAAATAATTGTTTACAATAATATGAGCATATATTAGTGAAAATCTCAATAAAATACCCAACAACATATAAGGCACAATATAACAGGAAACCAATGATAAACATCATTATAAATTAATATAATGTTGTCGAATATAAAATACACAACATATCCTCATAAAACATCATGTCACATCAAGAAAGCATCATCATGTAGATATGATCAAAACAGTAATAACAACTTAATGTAACATTTAAATCAGCAATGATATTGGTAACATAAATAATGTATAGTCAAATGCATCACATAGTGCAACCACCAAATTACCTCACATGGATTATCACAGAATAAAAATATCATAATATAAATTGATAATGATCCCCAATCTAGATAATATATAAACAAGATAACAATCATAAACTACTAGCCACTAGCATATACATCAATGGAACTATCTAGGTCACATCATAAGCCTTATAATCCACAATATCTCATGACCTATAAAAACCAGATACTATCAAACCAAAATAATAATCTTAGAATACACACAAAAATAAACTGAACTAGGTGCATCTCACTATGCCAGCATACAATAATAGCATGAGAATAATCATCCAATTCACATAAATGAATCAATCTTAGATCAAAATACCAAGAACACCATGAGTCCTAAAAAATTAGAATAAAATCCTCAGAAGGTTTAGCATCATGAATTAAACATGCAACACGCACCATCATAGTGGTTCTCACCACTAGGCATAAGGGCATAAAAAAATTGCTGATGCAAGGACATAAAATAGATCACCTCAAAGGTACAAACCTCTCACAGGTCTATCATGATATTACAACACACAAAATTATCCAACAAACTATAAGGTTCACTCAACTAATGACACAAGGAAAAAAGAAAACATCCCAAGCCAAAACAGGGCATCATAGGGGATTTCATCCAACAACACAATACCACTAACTCACATAATGTTGAAGCTACATCTATCATGATGTCATGCAGAAAGAAAACATGAGAGACACTACATCATCCCCCCCAAGGACTAGGATTAACCCCAGAAGCATGCAAGCTACACCACAAAGTACACAAGTGCGAGATCCACAACTAAAGCAAAACACCAAAAAGATCCACATTATTTCTCTACAAGTCTTTCCCAACCACACAAAATCATTCCCAACTAGCCACACAACTTATGAAAGGACCAACACACAAAAAATGAGCATCAACAAATCTCAAACTCCTACAAAAAAATCAAAATATGTGTGAGGAAATAAGCATCTAGTCACGAATTCTGCTAAGATGAGGCATACACTATCTACTATTCCTCGTCACAAAGTATCTAGCCACGAAAATAATGCCCACGAGGATCTCCTCTAAGACCAAGGCACAAAAAATATTAGGTAAAGAACTCAAGAAAAAGAGAAAAGTGTTAGAGTAATCATACTTTATGCTTATTGATTAAATCATGTTGATTTAATTAGTTAAGTTGTTATTACTCTTTTTATCTTTAGATTTATCTTAGGTGCATTATAATTAATATTTATATTAATTATTAATGTGCAACCTAGCTTTTTTAGCCTTTAGGGTTTTGTTCACCTTTTTAGGTTGAATTTTCTTATTATTGTTTCATAACTTTGTTGGTACTCCTAAATTTGGAACAAATTTGGAGTGACCATGTTATTTTTTTTAGTTGACCAAAGTGAATACCCTTGAAAAATTGGTGAGAAGGCTCAGTTAGAGTGCTTATAAAAGGTGCCTGGATCGTTTTCATGAGGTACAGATTGGGAAAAGGCTTCAATGCCTTTCATTTGATATATGTAGTGGGTCCCAGCTCCTGAATTCTAATTCTGACATGTTTATGTAGTAGTCATTTTGAGGTGGTCACCTAATTCTTCATGTTGCTAAGTGTCATTTTGTTGTCCGAGGCCTAGTTTGCTTTAGAATATCTTGCACCCAGAAATGTGTCATGACCCACCACTTTGGGGATGTTGAGTATGTGTATCAAGTAACCTATGTTTCAAACCCCGAGTCATTTCAATATGTTCTGACTAGATTTCAAATCCCTCAAAGTTGGTAGTTTACTGTTGTCATGCATTGTGCAATTGATCAAATTTCTGAATAGCCCAGTTTGACATATTATAACATTTGACCAGTTGATTCAATTGAGAAAATTCCTTTTGTACTGTGTTCCAGTGGTCACACACTCCATATTTGCCAGTTTGTAGATCTTTATGAAATCAGATGACAAGTTTTCTAGAACCATTCCATTGGTGAATAATTCTGATTTCCTGTGTTTTCAAGTACAGAATTGCTAAGTTGTCCACTTTGAGGTCTTGAAAGTCTATACCCGGGTGAATATTTTGGATAATTGAGTTGTGCCTCGTATTGAAAACATAGGATTGTACTCACTTAAGGATTTACAGATTCCTACCAATCCATTTGTCCACTTTTCTGGAGCTTTTCCATTTCTGATTTATTAAGGTTTCACTGAAAATGCAGAATTCAGAGTTAAGTGGCATACTTTGTGCTTTCCCTGTTTACACCCGGTTCGAGGTCAAGCATAATTGAAAGTTGATCTACATTATAGACCTAGGAATGAACTCCTATGAAGATTCCCAAACTTTGACCAATCCGGTAGATCACTTTTCTTTGCCGATTCCAAACCCAATTTCTACATATCTGTTGTGCTTCGGTTCAAAAAGTGTCTAGGGTGTTATCTTTGCAGATTGGTATCAATTCAGAAGTTTGTTTTCAGAACAAGGTAATGGAGGGGTCATGTTCTACATGTGACATTAAATCAGGCTCCAGAGGTTGAGCTTCTGAAAGATCTTTTGATGGATTTGCGAATTCAGTTTCGAAGGCAATTTATTTAGTTTGCAGTGTGGAAAAGAGTTACGCTTTCAGAATGGCCATTTTGCATAAGTGATATCTTTCTATCTGAAAGATATTTTCAGGGTCTGATTATGGGAACATCCTCATTGCATATGAATGTACTATGTGACCTAATGGTGAAATTTCAGAGCTTGTTTCAATCATTTTGCAATGGTCGACCTGAAGGGGATTTATGTTGTTTCCGCATTTGTACATATGTAGTTTTCTGGAAGGCTAAGTTTGCACTGCTATATCTTGTGCCTGAAGATGAATCTCGTAAAGTCCTTCTGCATGTGTATTCAATGGTAATCAATGAATCATTTTCCCAAATGCCAGAGTCTGTTTACTTGTTTCAGTGAATTTTTAAGGGCAGCCCCAAAGGCTAATTACCATTAATGTGGTCAAATTGCATAAATGTCAAAATGGTTATAAAGGCCACCGGTTTATTTTTAATGTTCAAAATTTAAAGAATGGACAAGAGGCTACATTGCTAGATGGTTTTCAAGTGATGCAAAGCAACAATCAATGTTGTCCACCGTTCAACGTTCTGTCGGATTGTCTACATGACAGAGTTGTGTTTTAAATGCCAGTTGTATTCTCATGGGGATAGCTTGCAACTACAGGGTTAGAGTACTTTCTAGGTATTTTCTATGTTCCAAATGAATGACCA
>MU227905.1:17412-39918 GCA_018584345.1 Thuja plicata
TAAGTGCACATGATGCATTTACTAAGTTGTTACAAATTAGGATTGAGAATGAAGAACTAGTTCCTAATTTTAACATCAGATTCGGAAAGGTTTATAATGATATCCCTAAAAATTGTAGACCCAATGATCAAGTGTGTGTAGTTATCTACTTTGATGCATTTGATAAGGATATGAGCTATTTATTGCGGGATAAAGAACCTAAGACTTTGCATCAAGCATTCATGGCAGCCGTAGAGATTGAAAATAACATGAAATATGGACTGACAAAGAACCATTTCTCTAAAGGTGCTTGCCAGCAAGATGCATTTGAAAGTGGAAGAGAATGTTATGTTGAAGTTTCAAATTCATATCAGCATGTAGTATGCCCTGTTGTTACAAATAATATTGTTGAAATTTCAGACTTAAGAACATGTGTTGTTGGAGTTTCTTTGTCACAAAGAGTTGATTATGTTTTTGTTGAAAGGAACACATGTGTTTTTGATGTTACAGCAGTAGGTGATAAAGTTGATTCACTTGATGTTTCCCAAATGCACGAGTCTTATAGGAATGAAGAAGCTGAAAGCTGTGTTTCAACTGATGAGAACAACAGTGTTGATCTGTCATCGAATGAAGGGGCATCAAAAGAAATTGAAGGTGATCAGTATGTATCACAGTCTAGTGATGATGATGAGGCTAAAACTTGTTATCCAAGTGAAGGTGAGGACAATGAAAGTGTTTTTCCATCTCCCTATGAGTCCGATGCAACATGGGAAGAAGAGAGCAATGATGGGAGTGAGTTTTCTCATGAAAATGAAGGTAGAGTTCCTTCTTCCAAATCTGAAAATGATGTTTTATCCCTGCATGGTATAAGTTAGCTTGTAGTTGATAGTTTTGAAGTGAGTTCATCATTGCAATATGAGGATAAAGAATTAGTTGAAAAGTGCATTTCACATAATGATGAGTTACCTAGTTGTGAAAAGAAATGCCAGGAAGTTGTAAATGATTTTTCTTCCTCATATGCTGAATGTATACATGATGTTGAAAGTAGTTTCAAGGAGTTTATTAACCCACTGTATGATGAGGATGTTGATATGGATCAACCCATCATTTGTCAAAATGTGTACAAAGCAGCTTTGTATGAGATTATCAATCCGCTTTTTGAAAAGCATGATGAAGTTTCAGATTTGGTTAGTTCTGATTTTGATGATGATACAGTGTTATACTGCAGAAAGAAATTAGATTGCTTATCTTCTAGTAGTGACCATGATTATGATGAAAATGTTGTGTTTGCTGATGAAAGATATGATCAAGTAATTGTTGAAAATCATTCGGCATGTGATAACAAGTTTTATGGTGATTACTTTCATGTTGTTGCTAATTCAGTGTGTGATTGTGAAGATACACTAAAAAATTGTGGAGTAATTTCTGAGGCTGATATTGATGACATGTGTGAATACGAGTCTGATTACTCATTTGACTGCTGGTTGGACACACAGGGTGAGTTACAAATTCATGACATATATGACTCATTAGGTGAAGTAGAGTTTGAGCACTTTATATTTCCGATTGATAGCATGCATGAATCAGTTTATGAGGATGAACTTCAGTTTGATATTAGTGTTCATAAGCATGCTGATGTATACTTTCATAGTAAACAAAATAAAGAAAGTGTGTCTGGTTTTTATATGCACTATGAAAATGAAGAGAGTTATTTTTTTCCAATAAAGGAGATTGTAGGTGTACATGAAATTGGTGAAACTGATATCAATGATACTTTCAGCTTACCTCCGGAAAATGCAAATGAAAATCAAGTTTATGATAGAGGCAACTGTTGATTTTAGTTGTGGAGATGTTTAAGGTTTTTTGTAAATGATGTACATGTTGTACGCTCACTTTCCCTTTCAGTTGTGTGTTTGCTTTCAGTTAGAGGTTTCCCCATTTTTGAAAGGAGAGGAAAATTTTTGAGAGGTGTCAGTGAGAAAGAGGAAAGAGAAAAAGAGATAAAATCTGATTTTGAAGTTTTGGGGTGGTCTGCTACTCCAGAGATCTGTGGTTCTCGGTATAAACTTGCATTTAACCATCCTCAGTCAAAGCCACTGTTGGTACTCCTAAATTTGGAACAAATTTGGAGTGAACATGTTATTTTTTTTAGTTGAGCAAAGTGAATAACCTTGAAAAATTGGTGAGAAGGATCAGTTAGAGTGCTTATAAAAGGTGCCCGGATCGTTTTCATGAGGTACAGATTGGGAAAAGGCTTCAATGCCTTTAATTTGATATATGCAATGGGTCCCAGCTCTTGAATTCTAATTCTGACATGTTTATGGAGTAGTCATTTTGAGGTGGTCACCTAATTCTTCATGTTGCTAAGTGTCATTTTGTTGTCCGAGGCCTAGTTTGCTTTTGAATATCTTGCACCCAGAAATGTGTCATGACCCGCCACTTTGGGGATGTTGAGTATGTGTATCAGGTAACCTATGTTTCAAACCCCAAGTCATTTTGATATGTTCTGACTAGATTTCAAATCCCTCAAAGTTGGTAGTTTACTGTTGTCATGCATTGTGCAATTGATCAGATTTCTGAATAGCCCAGTTTGACATATTATAACTTTTGACCAGTTGATTCAATTGAGAAAATTCCTTTTGTACTGTGTTCTAGTGGTCACACACTCCATATTTGCCAGTTTGTAGATCTTTATGAAATCAGATGACAAGTTTTCTAGAACCATTCCGTTGGTGAATAATTCTGATTTCCTGTGTTTTCAAGTACAGAATTGCTAAGTTGTCCACTTTGAGGTCTTGAAAGTCTATACTCGGGTGAACATTTTGGATAATTGAGTTGTGCCTCGTATTGAAAACATAGGAGTGTACTCACCTAAGGATTTACAGATTCCTGCCAATCCATTTGTCCACTTTTCCAGAGCTTTTCCATTTCTGATTTATTAAGGTTTCACTGAAAATGCAGAATTCAGAGTTAAGTGGCATACTTTGTGCTTTCCCTGTTTACACCTGGTTCAAGGTCAAGCATAATTGAAAGTTGATCTACATTTTAGACCTAGGAATGAACTCCTCTGAAGATTCCCAAACTTTGACCAATCTGATAGATCACTTTTCTTTGCCGATTCCAAACCCAATTTCTACATATCTATTGTGCTTCGGTTCAGAAAGTGTCTAGGGTGCTATCTTTGCAGATTGGTATCAGTTCAGAAGTTTGTTTTTAGAACAAGGTAATGGAGGGGTCATGTTCTACATGTGATATTCAATCAGGCTCCAGAGGTTGAGCTTCTGAAAGATCTTTTGATGGATTTGCGAATTCAGTTTCGAAGGCAATTTATTTAGTTTGTAGTGTGGAAAAGAGTTACGTTTTCAGAATGGCCATTTTGCATAAGTGATATCTTTCTATATGAAAGATATTTTTAGGGTCTGATTGTGGGAACATCCTCATTGCATATGAATGTACTATGTGACCTAATGGTGAAATTTCAGAGCTTGTTTCAGTCATTTTGCAATGGTCGATCTGAAGGGGATTTATGTTGTTTCCGCATTTGTACATATGTAGTTTTCTGGAAGGCTAAGTTTGCACTACTATATCTTGTGCCTGAAGATGAATCTGGTAAATTCCTTCTGCATGTGTATTCAATGGTAATCAATGAATCATGTTCCCAAATGCCAGAGTCTGTTTACTTGTTTCAGTGAATTTTTAAGGGCAGTCCCAAAGGCTAATTACCATTAATGTGGTCAAACTGCATAAATGTCAAAATGGTTATAAAGGCCACCGGTTTATTTTTAATGTTCAAAATTTAAAGAATGGACAAGAGGTTACATTGCTAGAAGGTTTTCAAGTGATGCAAAGCAACAATCAATGTCGTCCACCGTTTAACGTTCTATCGGATTGTCTACATGACAGAGTTGTGTTTTAAATGCCAAATGTATTCTCATGGGGATAGCTTGCAACTACAGGGTTAGAGTACTTTCTAGGTATTTTCTATGTTCCAAATGAATGACCATACCATTCATGTATCTATAACCAGTGCCAACAAAGGAGAACAATTGAGTCTGTTTTGGTGATTTTTGATGATTATAAAACAAACTTACATTGCTAATGGGCTGCGTAGACATCAGGGAGACTTTTAATGTTTAAAGATGTTGTTTATATTAGAGGGAATTGGGGGTTAAAACATTGAATGAACTGCAACTAAGTTCTGCGCAATATTTATAAGTAATGCTCACGCTATGAAGGCAGGAAAACCTCACACAACACTTGGGGGAACTTTATAAATAAATTGCTCATGTTTCAGATATAACACATGTCTGAGAATACCTCCATTGCCTGCTCAAGCATTAAAATGCAGGTTAAAAGCATTGGGTTCATCAAGTGGATAGCCCAAGCAGACAAAGAACAATACCAAGCTAAGGAACTTCATTTTGCAAATGAATTTGCACAAAGTCTGCGCAGACAGTGAAGGAGGAGTTCACGCCATTTTTTGGAGGGCATTTTACACATAAATCATTGCAAACATTGAATAAGGATTAATCAATGCAACAGTAGTACAGACAGGATATATGAGTTGTTTGACCAGAATTTTCCCAGCCATGCTTGCGCAGATTTTGAAAGGAGGATTGGGTTGTTTAAAAAAACCTTGTAATGAATTTGCACAAAGACAATGTGCTGACATAATGTTTTGAAATCTGCAAACATATCAATGAGAAAGGGTAATGCCACGCCAGTAGCAGAAATTGGAGGAGGGATGCAGACTTTGAAATGTTAAGCCCAGCATTACATTGCAAAAACATAGCCACAGAGAGTATGCGATGGTTTTTTGGGGAAATGTTTTGAGTTTCATGAAATATTTTGAGTGGATCTGCAAATATAAAACCATGGAGAGGGGCATTTTGTCCATTAAAACAGGTTTATGGTCTCCATTTTCAAAGAAAGAGTGCCATTAATGAGCAGTTCTCTTCACACTTTCAGCAAAAGTGGAAAACAATGAAATTGTTTTATCCCATATGGCCTGTGCAGTAGCATTTTTGATCTTTATAAGCTAAAACTCTAACTCTCATTGTAAATAAGAGATCCCAGAGGCTCTTGGTGAGCTCTTAAGGGCTGGAGGAATGGATGCATGTGCAAATCACTATGTTTTAACCCAAATTTCAAAAATGCCTTTGAAACATGAAAATGGATTATCCCACATTCATCTGGGGAAGGTATTTCGAAGTCTTTATATGCAAAAATGAAATATAGTAATTTGAAGGAAGAAGAAGAGGCTATCCACGCGCGCCCAGTCATCCAACTGCCTTGGTTTCCATGCCCGAAAATGAAGAAAGGTAAATTTTGACGAAAAGACACTTGGCTCCAGTCGCACGGTCGCGAGATGCATCTGGTCGCATGGTCGCGAGAAAGACCCAGTCGCTCAGTCGGGAGACAAATTGCAATAGACTGCCAGGATTTGGAGACTTGGTGAATGACCGCTAGCGGTTAGTCGCGCAGTCGGAAGATGATGGAGTTAACTGCCAAGACTTGGCGACTACCGCTAGCGGTTAGTCACGAAGTAGCCGAGTGCCAGAGTTGACTGCTGCAACATAGAGATAGCTACTGGTTGCGTGGTCGCCAGATGGAGTTAGCCACCGGATGTCAGTCGTGTGGTCGCCCAGGAATGACTGATGAGGTAAAATTTGCTCACGACTGTGAGACTATGTTGGTCGCATGGTCGTCGAAGGTTAATAAATGAGTTAAAATGATTCAACGACTTGGAGACAAGGAAGAAAAGGTAACCATGGTTAAGGCACAGTTAAAAAGCCAGTTTATGACAGCAAATCAAAGGGTGCCACATGTCAATTTCTGGTGACTTCTGGGAAAAATAGGCAGGAAATAAAGATTTCAAACGAGATTTAATTGATATTCAGATTTTAAAAGGTGAAGTGCATTGTTTGCAAATATATTTTTATTTTTGCAAGTATTTCAAAAATGCATTCTGGGAGATGTTTCAACACAAGGGATATTCAGATTTTTCAGAGATGGAGATAAAATCAGATTTTCTCAGGCAAAGAAAGAGCAGATATTGAAGGGGCAAACAGAATCAGATTTGCACAGGAAAATGAGACAAAATGCACATTTATTTTATTTGGAAAATCAGATTTGAAAGAGCTTTCTGGGAGGTTTTGTGAGCAGATATTTTATCAGATTTTAATGATATTTTGCAAATGAAATCAGATTTGGTGGACTTTTCAGTGGAAGAATGAAAGAGATATTTTAAAGATTATCAGATATTTTGAAGACTTGGAAAGAGGAGAAAAAGGTCATATTTGAGGAGAGACAGGGGTCAATTGCTCAGGAAGATTAGGGTTTCTTTTTCTTATTTTTTATTCTCTTCTCTTTTCTGTTTTGAGGGGTTCTTATTTTAGGTTCCTATTTCTGGTTCTTGTGGAGGTTCCTGGTCTTGTTCTTGTTCCTGTATTTTTCTGGTTCAGTATAAGTTACCAATGGTTTGGAGATTTTATTTGTAAAGCTTACTTCTTTTTCATGTTTAGTTTTTGATTTTATTGTCTGGATATCTGGAAATAACTTGGATTAATGAGAATACAGTGCAGTTCCTATTCATTATTGTCTTGTCTCTTTTGATTGTGGTTTATGCTCTAGTATAGTTCATTTGTAAGGCATCTGAAATATACCTACTACAAGGTAGTGTGTCTAATCGTTTGTGAGTCTTTCTCAAGGAGAGAGTTAAATTTTGTAAATGATTTCAGAGAGAAGGACATAGTTGTGAAGATATGATGAAGAAGTATTGAGTTGACTAGATTGTTTGTAAGGCATCCAATCTAGATTGTATGAAGTTTGTAAGGCATTCTTCAGTATTGCATTAGTTTCTTATTGTTGACATATGTTTTCATTGACTCTTTGCCCAAGGAATAGGCACTGATCTAGAGTTTGTTGAGCAAGTGTTTTCTCCATTCAGTCACATACAAATTAATCAATTTCATCTAGTTTTTAGAACAAATGAGCTGAACTCATTAAGGACTTATGTCAGCAAGACAGTGTCCATATTGTTGATTCTTTAGAGAGTGAATCATTAGGTTATCCCTCCTAAGGACAAAAGGAAGAAGGATGAAAATCCTTAACTCATTGGTCTATGTTCTCAAAACCATAGCCTGGCTTGTAGTACTCTGTTTTAAATTAGTCATTGCAGTCTCTAAATTGTTCTATAAGTTGTTACAGTGAGGTTTTTGGTTCATAACCACTAAATGAAATAATCCACCATATACATAGACTGAGATATCAGTAATCTTTAAAAGGTAAAACTTGCCTGAGTCTGTGGAGCTCAAAAACGAAGAAGGATATTATCCAATCCTTAGAAATTAGTCTTTCTCTTGCCTAAAAGAGGTTGCAATTGAGTATACAAGGTATACTGTCATCATTAGGTAAGTGTTGCAAGAAAAAGAGCTAACAAACTTGACATACATTTTTTCTCTGCTCTTCTTTGGAGTACTTCTGAGTTTCTTCTTTTTCCTCATTCTTGCTTCTTCCTATAACAGGTCATTTGCATGCAAGTATTCTTGGGTGCTACTAGATCAATATTTCTCTGGTCTTTCATGGTATCAGAGTTCATCTACTACTACATGTTCTAGTGTTTTTGAAGCTATGTTTGAAGGGGAAAAGTTTCAATTTTTCAGGGTTTTTTTTTTGTCTTGAATCTAGGGGTGAAGTATTTTTTAGTGCACTTTGGGCACAAACCGACCTCATGAATGTGTCCACAAGGCCCAAAAACTCCTATTTTTGATATAAGGCATGGCCTATTTGGCCTACTGTGCCTTTGACAAAAAATATTTTGGCCTCCAAGGTTGTATGACACACATTTCAAAAATAAAATAAAAAATGCATTCTTTGTATTTTCTAGGCGCGCAGCCCGTGCACCGCCACTGCACTACCCAGGTGCCACCCACCATCGATGATCCTCCTGCTAGCCACCCCTATGCCGCCAGATCACCGTCACTGTGCCACCAATGATCTAGTGCCCAGACATGTGACATCAACCTGTAAGAAGGTGATGTCATTTTCTAGCTTTTTTTCAAAATTTATGGTCATTTTTCAAATTTTTCGGCGACCAGATTTTTCTAGAAGTGATGTCATGCTAACATTATCAACTATCATGTTGATGTCATCAACAACTAGGTGATAGCCAGACACCCATCAAATTTTTTCCCGTCTTTATTTTTTTCCAATGAGCTTAATTTCCCGACCTCCTATCGGTTTTTTCCTCATAACTTGAGCATATGGCTTCAAAATCTGAAGTATTATATATTGTTGGAAAGCTCTTTTTGAGACAGATCCCACCTTGCAGGTTTCATCTTTATATTCTTCCATTTGATTACCTATTTTTATCATCAAAGTGCAGCCTTTAGTTTGCCTCCACTCTGCTTCTGGACTCTAGGTTTTCTTCTTGTTTTGTGTTCTTTCATAGTTAATTTTGGTGTACGGGAGATAGTTTACTATATTGTGGGGGTGATTTTCACTTTGTATCATTTACTTTAGAAATACCCTTCTACTTCTATCTTCTTTCTCTCAATGTTGGACCCTTCAGTTGCCCGACTGACACCTCATAACTACCACACCTAGAAAGCACACATGACCAAGTTTCTAATGTCACGAGGCTTATGGTCATGTCTAAATAAGAACTAACCTTCTCTACATCATCTTTATGAGGTTCTTCAGCATAGGAAAAAAATGGATGAAGCCATGGGCTTAATGACACTAAATGTGTCTGACAGTCTCCTGTTTCACTTGGAGAATTTGCACACTCCTCGGGCTATATGGGAAAAGTTTGTAGATCTGTTTGGCATAGTTAATGAGTTCACGACACTACAGATTGATGCAGAGTTGGCATCTTTGACTCCTAAAATTTCTCCCACCATTGAGGACTTCTTGATGAAGATCAAGTCTCTCTGTTCAGTTTTACAGGGATGTGGGAAGAACAAGTCTGATAATGAGTGTATCTTTCTGATACTCTCAAAGTTGTGAGGACAGTTTCAAATCTTCTCTTCCACTTTCTACTCCACTATGGATGATTCACGTGCTATGCACACTATAACTTCCTTTGATGCTTTTTGTGATCGGTTGACATGAGAGAAGTCAAATATTCAACAAATGGATGCTACTTCTAGCTCTATGAGCAAAGCATTGGTCTCTCAGACATCACAGGGGAAACCAAAATTGAAAGAAAAATCAAAGACTAAGAAGAAAACAAGTGACACCTATAGCTATTATGGGAAGGATGGACATCCAGTTTCTAGGTGTTGGAAATTTTTGGAGGCTTTAGAGGAAACCATGCAGGAGCATCATATTTCTTTTCCTTATTCCACATCCTCCCCTATAGGGAAAGGTCATGCTCTTACTGCATGAGCATCAACTTTTGGGCCCACTTGGATTTTAGATTCTGGTGCCTCTCACCACATGAATCCTACTTAGCAGATGGTCACCTCACTTTCTCCTTGTGCTACTTCAGATACTATTGTTGGAAACTCTCTCCATCTTTTAGTTTTACATTCTGGTTCTATTGCATTGGCTGGGGGTTCCCTTCAGGATGTTCTTGTGGTTCTTGATCTCTCGACGAACCTCTTGTCCATCTATCATATTTTCCATTATGGCTCTAGTAAGATAGTTGATTTCTCACCACATGATGTGGTTATTCAAGACCTCCATGATTCTGAATTGGTTGTGGCTACTAGGAGTGTTGAATTTGGATCACACTTATATAGATTTGATGGATTTGAGCCTTCTGATGGTATAGGTTCCTGTCTCATAGCACATGCCGATACAGTGAGTAGGCTTTGGCATAATAATTTGGGTCATGTCAATTATAGATATCTTTAGCAGATGAGCACACATGCACTAGTTCTTGGGCTTCCATAGATTTATTGCACTAATGGTGTTTGTCAGGGTTGTGTTCTTGGAAAAAAACATAGGGATCCTTTTCCTCAGGGACAATCTACTCGTGCTTTAGCACCATTAGAGTTGATACATAGTGACCTCATGTCATTTCCTACTCCCTCTTTTTTTGGTGCTAGATATGTGCTTACTTTCATTGATGACTTCTCTCGACGCACATGGGTGTACTTTCTTAAGTACAAGTTTGATGTCTTTGATTCATTTCAAATCTTTAAGACATTTATGGAGAATCAGTTTGGTCTTTCTATTCAGTGGATACACACAGACAATGGGGGGAGTATGTGAATCAAGCTTTTAGAGATTTTTTCTTTGAACATGATCTACAACACTTATTTTCATTTCCTTACACCCCTCAGTAGAATGGTGTAGCAGAGAGAAAGAATGAAACACTTCAGGAGATGGCTAATTGTGTGATTTAGACCAGGTCTATGGATTCATAATTTTGGGCAGAGGCAGTCAATTATGCAAACTATATTTAGAATCAGATGCCCCACAAGGCAATTCAACATATGACTCTTGAAGAGGCTTGGTCTCATGTCAAGCCTGATGTATCTTCGTTCTGGGTTTTTGGTAGTGAAGCATGGGTGGTTATACCTGAATCTCAGAGGAGATAAATGAAGCAGAAGAGCTGACCCCTCAACTTTGTTGGCTACTGAAAGGATGTTAAGGCATACAAGTTGTTTGATCCTAATTCTAGAGAGGTCCTATTTTGATGGGATGTCCAGTTTGATGACCGGCTTGCTGTAGTGGATACCCTAACTCCAGAGTCTACTTCACTTATTACTACTCCCACATCTCCTCTAGATTATTTTCAGGATGATGATGATGATGATCTCAGTGATCACCCTTTACCTCCACCATAGGATCCTCCATATATCCCTAGATGGGCCCGTGTTAATTTTGACATTGTAGGATCTATAGCAGGTGATCCTTCATCTTCCCATCATACCTAGTCTCATACTGTGGGTTCTATCCTTCTAAGTCACGCCATTTGTGATGATCCTCAAAAAATTTCAGCTGTGACAGGGCATCCTGAGTGGGATAGTGCTATAGTGGAGGAGTATTCTTCTTTGATGAAGAATCATACATGGGATCTTTGTTCTCTTCCTAAGGGAATAAATTTAGTGTGATGCAAGTGGTTGTATCGTACTAATTTTTCTGCTGATGGTTCTATTGATAAGTACAGGCCACGTCCTGTTGCAAAGGGTTTCTTGCAGGTTGAGGGTATTGATTACACTGAGACATTTTCCCTTGTCACCAAGATGAATTCTATTTTCCTTGTCTTATCCCTCGTACCTTTAGGGATGGTCTATTTTTTAGATAGATGTGAAGAGTGCATTCTTGCACGATTATCTTAATGAGGAGATATACATGGAGTAGCCTTAGGGATTTGTGCAGGATTCCTCCTTGGTTTAAAGACTTTGACGTTCTTTGTATGGTCTCAAACATGCTCCTTAGGCTTGGTATGAGAAGATGGACTCTTTTTTTCTTTCAACAAGATTCATATGATGTCATTCCTATCCTACAATGTACATTTAGCATCTTGAGGATGAGGTTTTTATCCTTGTGCTATATGTTGATGATCTTCTCATCATAGGTAGCTCATCTTCTATGATTTAGGATGTTCAGCGGACATTGATGGATTAGTTTGAGATGACTGACCTTGGTCCTTTACACTACTTCCTTGGTCTTCAGATTATTTAGTCCTCAACTAGGATATTCATTTACTAGCAGAAGTATTCTCTTGACATGCTTCAATTCTTTGACATGCTTGCTTTCAAGCTTGTTCCCACACCTTTTCAGTCTAGTGTTACTTTGCCTACCTATTGGACTTCATCTTTAGTGGATCCTACATTGTATTGATAGCTGGTTGGTAGTTTGTTGTACCTGACACACACTCCTCTTGATCTTTCCTTTGTTGTTGGCCTTGTCTCTCATTTTTCTCATGAGCCTCATGAGAGTCATTGGAAAGCTGCCAAGCATATTTTGAGGTACATTTAGGGCACCACTTTTTATGGCATTCACTACACATCAGGGAATCCTCATATTTTTGGCTTTAATGAATCAGATTGGGATGGTGATTTTGATGATCAAAAGTCTACTTTTGGATTTTTTTTTTGTCTTTGCTCTGGTCCTATCACATGGTCATGCAAGACGCAGAATGCTCGCACACTTTCATCTATAGAGGCTAAGTACCGGGTTGTAGTGCATGCTAGTCAGGAGATTTTATGGCTTTGCAAGTTGATGATAGATTTTTCTTTTCCTCTTAATCGTCGCACTATTTTGTGGTGTGATATTCAGAGTGCTATTCACATTTCTCGCAACCCTTTGTTATTCTATGGTGCAAAAATTAGGTTGCTGACATCTTCACTAAACCTTTTTCATCTTCACTCTATCTTCAGTTGTTCTTATGCTTGGGGTGATAGAAGTTGTCCTTGGGGGGTCTTCTTGAGGCCTTCCTTCCTTCATATTTTTTTTAGAATGTTTGTTCTATCTCTTTTTGGAGAAGAGTTTTTCCCACTGGGTTTTCTTCTTTTCTCCAGTTTACAGAGATTTCCTTGTATTGGGTACCTGATCAAGCCTTGTTGTCAGGACCCTTTTCTTTCTTTCATTGCTGTGCTAGGTTATCTTACCCCCTGAGCTTAGTTTAAGGGGTAGTGTTAGAGTAATCATACTTTATGCATATTGATTAAATCATGTTGATTTAATTAGTTAAGTTGTTATTACTCTTTTTATCTTAAGCTTTATCTTAAGTGCATTATAATTAATATTTATATTAATTATTAATGTGAAACCTATTTTTTTTAGCCTTTAGGGTTTTTTTCACCTTTTTAGGTTGAAATTTTTAATTATTGTTTCATAACTTGGCATACATTTTTTCTCTGCTCTTCTTTGGAGTACTTCTGAGTTTTCAAGTTTTCCTCCCTACTTCTTCCTGTAACAAGTCATTTGCATGTAGGTATTGTTGGGTGCTACTGGATCATTATTTCTCTAATCTTTCAAAAAGATCATCCCAAAGGCTAAAAATAATTACCATTCTTGTTTGGATCATACTTTAATCCAAACAGGGTCTCACTTACTCACTAAAAAATTTGAAAAGTTTAGAATTCTCTACCAAAATGCACTTGTCTAAGGTATACCAAATTCAACTAAAGGTACCAAGAGGAAAAAATGCATAAAGGTTTCCTCTCACAACCAAGAGAACTCATACTAAAAAGGCTCTACATTGCACTACTTAAATATGAGGGGATACAGAAAAGCCAACTAAACACCAAGCATAGGAGAAATATGATTTCTCTGATGTTAAGCGCTCAACTATAGCCAGAGAAAGGGTTTCTCACCACAACTAGACCAAATCATTATCTTCAACAAGGTGGAAATGATTCCTAATGGTGAACATTACCCTACTATCAAATCCATAACCAAGCTTGTGAGGGTAAGATACATCCATAGAGACTGCATCCACTTGTAGCCTAAAGCTAAGAACATCACACTACCAACAATCCTCTAGAAAATTGATCTCCAACATGGATTCTTGCAAAGAGGGATAACATAAATGATATAATACTATATTATAATTATATAGAGATATAGCTAAGGGGGTGTGAAGAAGGGAAATAGATACTCTCTCTATCCCCACAATACGTTATCTGAACAAGAAAGTTAGGGAACCCACAACAATAGTGTCCCAAGGAAAACTCGACGGCCAATGATAACCCAAAACAATGGTTCCCAAAGCACCTCCACAACCACTCCTAGACAGGAAAGCATAAAAGAAAGACATAGTCTCAAGACCAATAACCAAGATTAAATCTCATAGGTAGACTAAGTCACACCTAACCATCCAGATTAAGCAAGGCCAAGCAAGAGAACACTCAAGATCTCAATATCACAAGCATAAGAGAAACCAAAATCACTATAACAAACACACAGTGCTATAATCCAATACAAAAATTCAAGCTCAACCAATATCGTACAAGGTAAGCATTGACATTAAAATATAAAATAACATTATATCATAATTCTAACTAAAGCACAAATTGAGGTCTACCAAAAGAAACCATCCATTTCTTAAAATTTTACATAAAGCTCATACAATTTCTAATCTCATTAAACATGGTAAACATTTACTCATCAAATGCACAATGCATCTACTAACATCCATACAAAGGAGTATTTAACATTTTTTGCATCTTTAAATCAATTAATGCTAAAATGCATATACATCATTGATAACTTGCACTTCTTTTTATGTAAAAAACTAGATTTTCTCATAATTTAAATAAAAAGACATTCTAATTAACATATTTATAGTTAATCGACACTTATAAAATATAGTATGTTCTCTATAGAGTTCTCCCTTGCACATACTATTAGAGTTGGACACCTTGAACCATAATAGAATCACACAATCACAAGATAGGGCAGAAATACTAAAAATTCATAATAGTCACATAGAAATTGATAAGGAAAAATCCAAATTGAGAAATGATCAATTCCAGGAGTAAATCCCAAAAATGATCTCATTTCAATAATAAAATAAATGCGACATATGTCACAAATAGATACACCAGAAATTTTTGGTGTCTAGTCAAAGTAGAAGAAAATCCAAAATTCAATGCTAGCCCACACAACATGTGGGATAATCCACAAGGAAAATAAAATAAATTACCAATCATAAAATATATCCACAAAATATTGTGACCAATACTAGTCACATTAGAGGGAGTAATCGTCGCACTACCGAGGAACACAACATCTCAGCAGTGCTAGAGAATATACCCAAACATGCTAAATAGTAAACCATCTAAGATATGAATCATATGCATCACTATAACTCTAATAAATACATCAATATTCTTTCCAAATTCAAATTTCTTTACTTTTTCCATGTAGTGCAATAATTCCACTATGTAGGGTTTCTATAAGGAGGTCTAAGAACAACCTCAAAACATATATTGAGTGCACAATACAAGTTCATCAGACACACAACCTTGTTAGAAGTATGAAAAAACTTGTTAGAGTCTACCTCACTAGAGGATTTCAAACTTTAGTTAAGAGGTTACCCTTTTAAAGGATTTACAAATAAAGACCTGTTACCTGATCTACCCTGTTAGTGGATTTAACCTGTTGCAACTCTTAGGAAACAACAATAATGATCTATAGAATGGCACTGATTTCCTCTCAAATCCTTTCTAATCCTTTTCTTTTTGACACTATATTGATCTCTACTTCTCCAATCTCTGATCGCTACACTTGGAAATACGATCGTAACCCTAAATCACATGATTTAGGTCTCCATATATAGAATTATCATTAGGTCACATAAGACCTAGAAATTTCCATCAAATTTGACACAAAAAATTTACCAAACTTCTCAAAATCAGTGTCAATCATGCCTAATATGTCATCCACAAACATAATATCAATTTATATAAACAATAGCCGACCTCAGATCCACTGATTTAACCAAATTATTATAAAACTCTAATAGGTGATCAAATAGGTAAACTATCTTCTCATTCAAAACATAATTCATTAAAAAATTGGTATAAACTATTGCAATTAGAATCATGGATTCCACTTACCATATAAAAACTATACCTATGATCTCAACTTCTAAATCTTTCCTTAACTCGACCGCTACTCTTCTTACTAGTCACTCCAATCATGATAACTGAATACGTTGCTATCAATGACAAGTAATTAGGTATCTTCTCATTACCTCTCTTCATATCTCCTCCAAAACTACCATAATTCCAACAAAAAAGATTCCTAAGGGGGCGTAGGATACATTAATGGGTCCTAGGACCATTTATTAACATTTATGACCCATTAGTGTGTCGTAGGACTGCTTAGGACACATACAACCAATTAATGTCTCATAAGTTTTCGTAAATGGTCATAGTACCCATTAATGTATCATAGGACCCCTTAGGACCCATTAGTGTGTCCTAGAACCCCTAATTACACACACAACCCATTAATGTGTCCTAAGGGGTCATAGGACACATTAATGGGTCCTAAGTTGTCATAAATCATTCTAGGATATATTAATGTGGCCTAAGACCCCTTGGGACTCCTAATAAAATATACAACCCATTAATGTGACTTAAGGGGTCCTAAGGGGTGCTAGGAAATGTTAATGGGCCCTAAGGGGTTATAAATGGTCCTAGGACCCCTTATGACACATACAAACCATTAATGTATCTTAGGATCCCTATGATACTTTAATAGGTCATAAGGGGTCATACATGTTCTGAGGACCCATTAATATATCCTATGAGCTCTTATGACCACTAACAACACATAAGGGGTTGTAGAATATATAAATGGGTCCTAGGACCACATAGGACCCCTTATTATTGATTAATGTATCATAAGACCCCTTATGACATCTACAACCCATTATGTATCATAAGGGGTCTTAAGGGGTCCAAGGACACATTAATAGGTCTTAAGGTGTCATAGTTGGTCATAGGACCCATCAATATCTTCTATGACCCTTTAACACCCCTTATGACACCTACGACCCATTGTGTATCATAAGGGGTCTTAAGGGGTCGTATGATACATTAATGGGATATGGGACCATTTATGACCCCTTATATCCCATTAGTATGTCTAAAGACCCCTTAGGACCCCTTATGACACATACAACACATTAATGTGTCCTACGGGCTCCTAAGGGATCCTAAGATACCTTAATGGGTACTAAGGGGTCATAAATTGTCCTAGAATCCCTTAGGATACATTAATGGGTCATAAGGGGTCATATGTAGTCCTAGGACCAATTAATGTATCCCATGATCCCTTAGGAACCCTAATGAAACCTACAACTCATTGTGTATCATAAGGGGTCATAGGATACATTAATGGGTCCTATGTGTTAGGAATAGTCCCAAGAGAGAACTAAGAGGGGGGTGAATCAGTTATCTACTAGTTTTAATTCTTTTCTTCAATTAAGTACATAATAAAGTTAAGCATAGAAACAACAAGATAGCACAGAATAGAACACCACAATTTTCGTTACAGGGAAACCAAAATAGGTAAAAACCCTGGTGGGAATTAGCACCCCCAAAGAACTGTACTAGAGTATAATGATACCTATTAGAAGATCTTACAACCCTGTTAGGAGTTGATCTTTACAATGTAATAAGTACAGTGACCTGGTTAAGGGTCGGACCCTGTTAAGAGTCTTTTACAAATAACCCTGTTAGGGGTGAGGATACACTGCTAAAATGATGAAGGCTGCAACCTTCTGTAAAATAGATATACACTATATCTGATAATGATCAATTCCAGTGAATTGTATTCACTCTCTACTTCTTTACATAGATCTCAAACTAATGAATGAAATAGCTTTACTGTTCCAAAACAACTAGCATCCTTCTGCGTTCTTTTTTTTTTCTGTTTCTTCTCATTCGCATTTAGCAATCACAAATGAATTGCTATATGTATCTTCTTCAAAGGATATGATCACATTGGCTGTAGGAATCCCTTCAATACTTTTCTTGTCGGCTAAACTAAGCACACAACATAATTAGAACCACACAACTCAAAGTGAATAGAAGCATCGCTTCACATAGTCGGCTTCACCAAAATCACTCAAACATCACACTTTAGATGAAACACATTTAGTGCCTTTGGTTAATCATCTTTGACTCATAAATAAACATGAATCCAAAAATGCATATCCCAAAGATAGGTGCAACTGAACAATTAATAAAATTACTGTCGGCTCTAAAAAACAATCCTCTAAAACTATGGTAGGTAAACAGGTCAACATAACTCAGCTTTAACTGAACTTCTGAATTTGCATGTATGAACATCGTATAATAACTATGTCTGCAACATAAAAAAAAACCGTACAAGGATCCAATATATCCATACTGAAAAGTGAATACAGTACACTGTTGTATACTATATGTTGTCATCAATGATAAACATATAGTAAACTATTTTCTCATGGGAAAATCTCCAACAATCTCCCCCTTTGACATTGATGGAAACATATGATATGAAAGGAACCATCAATCCAAAAGTGTCTTCTTTCTTTGTATAGTCTTCTCAATATCCTCATCAAAGGTTCCTCTTAACTGTTGCATCTCCTTTGACTGTGTTTTATTTTCATGACTGAATACTCTCCTAGAGTATATGCTCCCCCTTAATATATACTCCCCCTTTGACATCAATGGCAAAGGATGCCAAATATAAATAAGCATAGGTAGTACTCTAGAAGTAGAGTAGTCAACCACTCATCAGTAAGCAAGGACTGATGCATTTTCTATGAATTCTAATTAGACTCAAGAAAGGGAATTACTCCCAGCTTCTTCCTGAGATACTCAAAAATATCTTTTGATAAAGGTTTCATAAATATGTCTACCGACTGATCTTTGGTGCTCACATAATCCAACTTCACTTCTCTCTCTGCAACTTTTGTTCTTAGAAAATGATATTTTATTTCTATGTTTTGTCTTTGCATGCATGAAAGGGTTCTTTGACATATTAATAGTGCTAGTGTTGTCACAATGAATGACAATAGGATAATTAATCTAAATTCCAAACTCTTTAATCATCTTCTTGATCCAAACCATTGTTGAACAATTCAATGCCTCTTATACATACTCATCTTTTTTTGTTGACTGAGAAATATAATTCTGCTTCTTGCTTGTCTAAGTAACCAACTTATCCCCAAGAAATATTGCTCCTCCTGAAGTATTATTTCTATCATCAACACAACCTACCCAATCTGCATCTGTGTACACATGAAGCTCTACATTTTATGAATTAGGATACCATAAACCATAGTCTATAGTTCCATTTAAATATTTGAATATTCTTTTTATTTCCATTAAGTGATTCTGTTTTGGTTTAGCTACAAATCTCCCAACAATGCCAACTGCATTAGAAATATCTGGTCTAGATTGAATGAGATATATGAGTTTTCCAATCATGGATTTGTAACGTGTTTTTTCAACTGCTGTGGAGTCATCATTTTTAGAAATCTTGCTTCTTGTTATCATAGGAGTGCTTACTGGCTTGCAATCTTCCATATTGAATGTCTTCAATATCTCCTTCACATATTTAGACTGATTTATGAATAAACCTCTATCTGTCTGCTTTGCATTTAATCCCAAAAAGTATTTTATAGTTCCAATCATGCTCATTTCAAACTCGCTCTGCATCTCTTTGGCAAATTCTGCACTAAGCTTGTCATTACCTCCAAAAATAATATCATAAAAAAATATAGCAACAAGTAATAGTCCTTCAGGTGTCTCTCTTATGAATACGTTGCAATCTGCTGCTCCTTTTTTGAATCCAATCTTTGTCAAGGAGTCATCAAGTCTCTCATACCATGCTCTTGGGGATTGTTTAATTCCATAGAGGGCTTTCTTTAGTCTGCATACCATGTCTGATTTGTCTGATAATTTAAATCCTTTAGGCTTCTCTATGTAGATTTCTTCCTTCAAGTCACCGTTAAGAAATGTTGACTTAACATCCATCTAATATACTTTAAAGTTTTTGAATGTTGCATAAGCTAAAAACAACTTGATAGCTTCTAGTCTACTCACAAGGGAAAATATATCAGAATAATCAATTCCTTCTCTCTGCGCATATCCTTTACATACCAATCTTTCTTTATTTCTTATCACTGTACCATCTTCATTCATTTTGTTTTTGAATATCCACTTAGTTCCAATCACGTTTTTGTCACAAGGTCTATGGACCAATTCCCATGTTTCATTCTTAATTATCTAATCTAATTCTTCTTGCATTGCATTTTTCCAATATAAATCATTACACACATCTTAAACACTTAAAGGGTCATTTTGGGAAAGTTACATACCTCTTCATCAATGGTTGAACCTTTTGCTCTAGATATTGTCAAAACTTTACTGCTCTGATCTCTAATGATATCTTCTTTTGAATGGTATGTAGATGTGTATTTTGAAATTTTAGGTGTGACATTCTCATCTGTAATCTATGATTCCTCTCAACTTGGTTCAGATTTATTGCATGATACATCAATACAATCAAACATTTATTCAATAACTGTATCTTTATTGATAGGTCCAGGTTCATCTTCAATCATAGGTGCATAATCATAATATCTCTCTTGAATCATGAACTTCTCATCATTTTTCACATGTGCACTTTCAATGATTTTCTTCAACCTTAAATTAAAAAATCTATAAGCTTTTCTCTTAGTAGAGTAACCAAGAAAAATACCTTCATCGCTTCTAGCATCAAACTTACCAACACCATCATCTCTCTTGATGTAGAACTTGCTTCCAAAGATTCTGAAGTATTTTACTGAAGGTATATTACCAAACCAAAGTTCATAAGGTGTTTTGTCTGTGCCTGGTCTTAGTTTAATTATGTTGATAGTATAGACTGTTGTATTGACTGCTTCTCTCCAATAGGTGCGCGCAAATTTTCCTTCAATCATGATAGTGCACATTATGTCAAGTATTATCCTATTTCTTCTTTCTGCAATTCCATTTTGTTGAGGGGTTCTGGGTACACTTAGTTGTCTTTTGATCCCATGTTCTTCAGAGTACTCAAGAAACTTGTCAGAGGTGAATTCTCCTCCTCTATCAGATCTCAGACATTTTATCTTTAATCCAGACTCATTTTCAACCTTAGCTTTGAATATTTTGAACTTCTCAAACGCTTAAGATTTATCTTTCAAGAACGCAACCCACATCATTCTAGAGAAATAATCAACAAAAAAAATGAAATACCTTTTCACCATAGTATGATCTTGTTTGAGTAGGTCCACATAATTTTGTATGCACTAGATCTAATTTGTTCTCTACAGAGTTCTATTTGCTTTTGAATGAGTTCCTCACATGCTTTCCCATCGCACATTTCCTGCACATAGTATCAAATGGTCTTGCAATACTAGGAAGGTTCCTTACTACTTTTACATTGCTTATCTTTACTATGTTGTCAAAATTGATATGAAAAAGTATTTTGTGCCATAACCAAATTTCATCCACTTTTGCAACAAAACAACTTACTTCAGAGTTGAGCTGAAAAACATTACCTTTCATCTTTGAACCTGATGCTATCTTTTGGAATTATATTGGAATGATGTACTGAAAGGGGAGGGGTGAATCAGTACCTCTGAAACTTTTTGGTTATCCCATTAACCCTTAATCATCAGTATGTAAATTATCTTATCTAACTATTCATCTTTCTTTGTGTATATGCAATCATATCATAAGTTATTTAGTATGTAACCATAATAGAAACATTCATGAAAATAGATAACACATAACACAAGATATGATATCGCAGAAAAGTCTTGTTAGGAAGTAAAAACTATGGTGGGGATTGTTACCCACAAGACTTCACTATTTGTAGATAAGAAGGGGCCAGTTAAGTCTTAAAATTGGTCACTTCTGATGACCTACCCTCTTAGGAGTATTACAGTGGAGACCTGTTAAGATATACTTCATTTGAAGCTTTAGCAACACTATTAAGTGTGCACTCTGTTAAGAGATTTAGAAAGAACGGTTAATTCCACCTTCTACAAAAGGATTTTAGATGTGATGCACTTGTTAGAATGCAACTACATAAGTCTTTGATCTGATGATGTATGCAATCTTTAATTGCTGATAATAGATCCTATTAAGATTCATACATGTAAGTAATCATCGTTCCATGATTGAATAATACCTTTATCTGCTCGTCGGTAGCCTCTGTGTGTTCTTGACAACTGATATGATCTATTTTTGAACTTTGCATGAATTCTTCCTTCTACTCCTTAGATGCTCTTCGTGGCTATCAACAATAATGAATTCATAACTCATAATTGATTTGAACATCTATTTATACTAGTTTTTGGCTCAATTCTTGATTCACGCTTCGCAAGTCAACTCTAGATCCAAGGTTTACAACTTGACCTTGATCTTTAGTTAGATATGTTTTTGATCTGTTAGGATGCTTTAAAACATTCACATAAAGCTTGCTTGACCCTCAAGTTATGATTTAAAACAAATTAAAACTCTATAAATAGAATTGCATTGCTTTATCTGACATGTAAAATTTAGATCCACTCTTTGTGGGTTCTCTAACTGACTGCCGGTTATGATGGTCAGTTTTCTTGGTCGTCAGTGTTCCTTTCTTGAAATGGTCATTGGGTATGCCTTTTCTATTCCATCAGTTTTGTTCTCAAAATTGTGTCATCGGTGTTGTTCTCAATGTTATGTTATTGACCCGTCGGTGATGTCCTGTTCACTTTTTCAGTGCAACACTTGTCAGTGTTCGTCGGTCAATTCCATACTTAGCATTTTATCATGACCTTTGTGTTCTATTGGGTATGCTCATTGTTTGTCGGTAATGCTTGTAGTCTGTTAGTGATCTCTGTAGTCTGTTGGTGATCTCTGTCAATGTTTTTCACTAAGTGTACTAATGGTAAAATTAATGTTATCAATCTCCCCCTTTGACATTAGTATCAAAAACATGATATGTGCAACATACTGAGTGTATTTAGTATGTACACCTATGTATACTCCTTCCTTAGTCATTTGAATGACTCCCCCTATGTATATGCTGGTAAGTGTAAGTGTATATACATAT
>MU227905.1:39977-52379 GCA_018584345.1 Thuja plicata
TTTGATTCTAAAGGCAAAGGTACTTACAGCTTGTCAAAAAGGTGGGAATGTGAGGACTTGATCTCCTCCATCATCTTTTCCCATTTCTCCTTTAGCATTTCTAGAGCCATGTGCTCCAGTGATATCCAAACATGTATATCATAGATGTTGTCTACTATAGACATCTCGGGGGTTGCAATAAGATTTCATGCTTCAGAAATATGCTGCTATAAAATAGTAAGATTAGGCAGAATGTGTGCTTGTAGTTCTGTAATCTCACCTCTTAGTTGTGTTTCAGCATCCCATATTTCTTTCCTTATCCTGTTAGCCTCTATGATCTTGTCATGATGCACCTTTATGCTATCTTCATGTGAGGTTAGGCTCTGCGCACTTGTTGTGACATTAGAATCTATTTCTGCTAATTTGTCACTATTTTCTTTTGTAAAATTCTCAAGTGTGCACATCTTTTTAACTAAGGTGATTGCTTCAGCAATCATTGGCTCTAATTGATTAGTTAGTTCAGAGAGATTCACCTTGTTCAATGCCACTTCTTGGCTGATTTTATCAATTAACTTGTATTGGTACTTCTTTTCTGCTTGTTCTTCCATTGCTTGTTCTGCATTGATATTCTACTCCGAGATTGCATCGGTAAGAACAACAATTTGTTCCTTACCTATAGCATTTTCTTCAAGTTTTACTTTAGGAAAAAGTTGTTGAAGAATATCTCTTACCTTGTCAAGTGCCATTGTTTCCCTGTGTTCTTGTATCATTTTCTTTGGAATGACTTTTCTTTGACATAGCACTCCAAAATATTGAAGTTTATCACTGTCCAAAGTGGTAATATCCCAGTTTGGAACTTCTATTACTTCATCTAGTGTAACAGCCAAGATGTCTTTCTTTACTATTTTATTCTTCTTATTCTTTAGCTGGGTGGCAGATTGATGTACTACCATCTGTAAAGCGTGAGATTGGGTTGATATGGTGGGTGAGGGTTGAGAAAATGAGGTGTCCTTCTATATCTATTCTGAGTCCACTGGCTGGTTTGGTGAAGATGTCTCCTCATTTTCCTTGGGTGTATCAATAGATGTATCTTCTTTAAGTTTTATTCCTTCATCCTGCTTGACTCCTTCACTTTTATCAGTTTCTTCACCCGTTCTCAGTGTATCCTTTATTTATTATCAACTTCTTTGCTTTGTTCATTTGACACTTCTTGTTGATTGTCGGTTGCATCTTTCATTTATGTATCTATATCCTTTTGAATGTTGGACGCATCTTTGTTTTCATCGGTACCCATATCCTTGGGTATATTTTCATCTTTCTTAGATGATTTATCCTGACTTGAGTGAATATCAATAGCATCTATTAATATATTCATGTTTGTCGGCATATTGACTGTTGTAGTGTCAATAGTTGTATCCTATCCGTTGGTATTGCCCTTTGCAACATTTATGTCTTCATATTTTTGAATTTATTTTGCAGGGTCTTGTCCTGTGGTGTCATTGACAATGTTGTCTAACCATGATTCATCATTTATATCATCATCTAAGTTACCCTTTATTGTCAATTCTTCTTTGGTAACTTCTTCATCCTCTAAGCTGATGTGGATGGGGCTTGTTGGTACTTGATCATATTCACCATCTTTTGGCCAGTCTTCATCTATAATGTCAGTCTATTTTTGGCCTGTTATTTGTACCTCTTCACTTTCTAACTCAACTGTTGAGTTATCTATTTTAGTGATAGTTTCCTTCTTATAACTTCTTTCCTCATCATGGTTGAGTATGTTACTCCATATATTATGTGTTTCTTGTTCTAGCTCTATAATCTTCTCTTTAAGAAATTTATAAGCTCTCATTTTGGGTGAGAAACTTTTTGCACGTTTCTCCATGATTTCATTGATTTCTTATCTCTTTGATTCAGGAGGCATAAGAGAAACCAGTACACTTTCTCTTATCCTTTTCTCCTCATGGAGTGTAAAAGTGAATCTAGAAGAAATTCTAATCAATAGTTCTTGTGGTACATCACGTGTAGTGAATTGTAGTGGGACATAGTAGTGTCTGCACATCTTAGCAATAAGTGCATCTTCAATCTTATTCTTCTCTACAAAATCCCATCTTAACCATTTCCTAATCTTAGGATGTCCAATAGATGCAGCTTCAGAAATATACTTACATATTTCATCAATGTCTTCAGTGGGTGATGTAACCTTTTCTATTTCCTTTGCTTGTTTCATAGTGCCAGGTTCATCCATAGCTGAATCTTCTAAGTCCTCATTTGTTTGAACAAATTTTCTCCTTTTGGCAGGTACCCTAGCTAGTTGTTTTTCCTTTTGTGTGTCAGGTTTCCTCTTATACACCTTTCCTTTTACCATAGGAGAAGGAATTGCATCCTTTGTTGTTCGACTCCTTGTTCTTGATTTCTTAGGTGGAGGAGGAGGTGGTGAATTAGACTTCTCTTCCTCCGATTCATTTTTCTCTGTTGTATTACCAATGGGATGCTGGTCCTCAGTGAGTTCCTCCTTACCCTCTTTTTCCTCTTCACCTTCTCTTTCTTCTTCTCCTTCAGAAGATATATTCAAATTCTTTTTTAGATTCTTCACCATTCTTTTTGACTGTTTTACAACCTTCTTGACAATAATATTTTTTTTAATCTTCTATTTGGCCTCTTCATAGGTACCAAATCTTAGTTGCTTGTTGTCTAATGGTTCATTTAATAGTGCCTTAATGCACTCATTGGCTAATCCTATTTTGATTTCATAATCCAATTTTGAAAGCCATGATTTCCTTGGTACTACTGCTTGGATGTATGTGAAATCAGTATCTACCATGAAACATATTTCTTCTTGATTTTCCTCTATCAGATTCTCAGGAATTCTAGTTCTTGATTGTAGCATTTCCTTTATGGTTTGAAATACTCATGCATAACATTATCAAAATTTGTTCCTAGTGATTCTATGAATTCACCTATCTGAATGGTTATTGGTTTGCTTGTGTCCCATGCAACTTTTCCAATGGAAGGAAATTATTCTTCAAAGTAAAATAATATGCACATTATGAGGGAACCAAACTTACAAGTGTTTGTCCTTGAAGACCTTATTGTGCACATGTTCTCCTCAAACTGATGTAACAAGATCTTTGCAAGATCCATCTTCTTCCCCTATTTGATAATCTTGTATGATGTGCTCATAGTAGTACTAGATATGTTGTTCATTCGGATTTCTTGGAAGATCTTATATCCAACAACACATGCTCCAAACTTCAGCTCTACGTCAGTAATGGTGTTGACCTTTAGTGCTCTTTTATCTGATTTAGCACCAGTCAATTTTTCCACTTCTACCAGAGATGGGTGCTTGTGAGCTTGTGGTTTATTGGTTGTAGGATAACTAGTAACCATGTGAATAACATCCTTTATTATTTCCTTTGGCTTTTTTAGCCATAGAGTCTTGTTGTGAACTCTGCTAAGAACAATCTTTATCCATTTTGTTTTGAAGACCTTGGGAAAATGTAATGCATTTGTGAGTCCCTTTACTTCCAAGTGTTTGTGCTCCTCTTTGAGATTTCCAGCATCATCACATAGTGCCCTATAGGCATAATCTAGGTCTAGATCTCCTATTTCCAAGATCTTGTAGTGAATATAGGACCTTACATCCTCTACCAGTAAAACCCTAGGTAAGATTCAGGAGAATGCTCCAGAATCGTCAGGTTGTGAAGCTATTTCAGGATGTAACTTGTATTTAGGTTCTGCACATGAGCCTCTACTAATAATCTTGAAGGGTTTCTTCTTATCTTCCTTAATTTTCTCAACTCTAGAAGTCGATGCCATGTTGTTTGCAATTTAGGGCTTTTAGCAAATAAAACAGTGTGGTCGGTGAGTGTGTTTACTTACAGATTCTCTATGATTTCCTGTGAATGTGAATGTGAATGCTTCATGTCAAATTGATTTCTACTGGGTCACTTTCCAATTTTCTCATAAATCACTCTAGTCTACTTTGCTCTGCTAAAAAATCGTGGGTGTGAAAATGAGTTTACCCGTCAGGCTTTTATAACCTCTTTGTACCCTAAGTTGTCATTAATGCTTACCAACTCATCGGTATATGAAGATTGATTTTGTCGGTAGAGACATTCATAAAATCTTCAGTGTCTGTGCAAAGCGTCGGGGTTGCTAGCAATTTTGGAGACTTCACCAATGATTGTCGGTGAGGTTGCGAAGACAGCTTTTGTTGATTCAACGTTCACCAATATTCGTCGGTTTACACTTAGCTTGTGTAATGACCGATACATTATGGTAAGTAGTGCTAACGCTTCTATGTGTGTTCACCAATACAAATTGTTCCCAACAACCGATGGTTTCTTATCAATAGTTTAGCAAATAAAAATATATTGCATCTTTATTCATGCTTATATTACAATATGAACTACGTGTAATGGAATCGATGCATAGTAAAACTTGTAATAATGCAATTCCATACTTACTTGTGCAATCTAGTTGGATGTAGTGATGTCACCAGATCCATTGGATGAGGTGTCACCATTTTCATTGCTTGTTCAAGCACCTTCAGTGTTAGTGGCTTTTACCCACATCTTGTTTCTCATTCTCTTGATGTCATCAATGGTATTTCCATTGGGATGTGTACTTGTGTCTGTCAGTCGGTCTTTGCAATATTTTATCACATGTCCAACCTTATGACAGTGCAAGCATGCCATACCTAGATTGGTCCAACCTCTTGACCTTCTAGTCCACTTTCTCATGCAGTTCTTAGCAATATGACCATACCTTCCACATGTTGTGCAATTTACCCATGTGTTATAGTCTCAAACATATGATTTACCTACTCTGGTTGGTTTGTAGCTTTTATCAGTTTCCTTTGGTGTCCATTCCTTGTTGTTCTTTTTTTAGCATTCCTTATGTGTATGCCCATTCATCTTGCATGTAGGACAGTACTTGTCCATATAGGTTTTTCTCTTTGGATTTGTCAATTTGGATCTGCACTCATGTGCCTTGTGTCCTTTCTTTTGACATTTATAACAATTACCAGTAAAATTAGATTGTGCTTGAGAAATACCTTTCATTTTTCTTCTACAGATGTTTGAGGTGTGGCCTAGTTTTCCATAGTGATTGCATGAAAGCTTCTTGGATCTTCGGTTTGTGAAAGCATTCCTCTGATCTGTTTGATTGGAAGATTCACCATTCTCATTTTACCCTAATCCTGTGTAGTTGTTGACTCTTCTTTGTCCATCAAGAAAATCATCCATCCTTTTGTTGCTATCCTCACCCTTTTTGATTAATTCATTGTGTTGATTCTGGACTTTGATTTCATGCTTCAATTTTTCATTCTCTTCTCTTAGCTCACCTATGATCTGTATTCTTTCAATGAGTTCTGTATTTAATTTGTTTGATTCTTGACTCATAAGAATAATCTGGTTGGTAACCTCATGGTGATGCTCAGTGAGTCTTGCAATCTCTGATTCTTTCTCTTGTAGTTTCTCTATAATTTTCCTCCTATCATCAATGGCTAGTGTTCTTTCATTTTTATATTTTCTTGCATCATTCATGATATCAATCATTTTCACCATTTGAGTCTCTTGACCAATTTGCAGCATCTTGATTTGATCTGTCAGATGTAGATTGATTTATTGTATACTTGTAATTTCTTCAACTGATGTGTTTGAAGCTTTGCTCATTGATGATTCCGCTATTTCAAAGTAATCTATTATTTCCAATTCTTTGTAGTCTTTCTCATTCAGTTTGGTTGCCATAATATTTCTTTCATCAAGAAATTTTCTCTGTTATTTTTGCCTCCTTATACTGCTGATAGTTTATTTGCATTTGTAACTGCTCATTCTCAATAGTCATGTCCAGTCTAAACTTGTCCATTGCTCTGATCTTTTCTCACAATTATTTAAACTTTTTAAGAGAGAGACTTAGCTCTGATACCAATTGTTGGAATTATATTGGAATGATGTACTGAGAGGGGAGGGGTGAGTCAGTACCTCTAAAACTTTTCTTTGTTAGCCCATTAACCCTTAATCATCAATTTGTAAATTATCTTATCTAACTGTTTATATTTATTTATGTATATGCAATCATATCATAAGTTCTTTAGTATGTAACCATAACAGAAACATTCATGAAAATAGATAACACATAACACAAGATATGATATCGTAGAAAACTCTTGTTAGGAAGTAAAAACTACGGTGGGGATTGTTACCCACAAGACTTCACTATCTGCAGATAAGAAGGGGCCAGTTAAGGCTTACAATTGGTCACTTCTAATGACCTACCCTGTTAGGAGTATTACAGTGGAGACCTATTAAGATCTACTTCATTTGAAGCTTTAGCAACACTGTTAAGTGTGCACTCTGTTAAGAGATTTGGAAAGAACGGTTAAGTCAACCTTCTACAAAAGGATTTTAGATGTGATGCACTTGTTAGAATGCAACTACGTAAGTATTTGATCTGATGATGTATGCAATCTTTAATTGATGATAACAGATCCTATTAAGCTTCATACATGTAAGTAATCATCCTTCCATGATTGAATAATACCTTTATTTTCTCGTCGGTAGCCTCTGTGTGTTCTTTAGTTAGATATGTTTTTGATCCGTTAGGATGCTTTAAAATATTTACATAAATCTTGCTTGACCCTCAAGTTATGATTTAAAACAAATTAAAACTCTATAAATAGAATTATATTGCTTTATCTGACATGTAAAATTCAGATCCACTATTTGCGGGTTCTCTAACTGACTGTCAGTTTTGACGGTTGGTTTTCTTGGTCGTCCATGTTCCTTTCTTAAATTGGTCATCGCATATGCCTTTTTTGTTCCGTTGGTTTTGTTCTCAAAATTGTGTCATCGGTGTTATTCTCAATGTTATGTTATTGACCTGTCGGTGATGTCCTATTCACTTCGTCGGTGCAACACTTGTCAGTGTTCGTTGTTCAATCCCATACTTCAAATTTTCTCATGACCATTGTGTTCTGTTGGGTATGCTCATTTTTTTCTGGTAATGCTTGTAGTCTTCTGGTAATGCTTGTAGTCCATCAGTGATCTCTGTAGTCTTCCAGTGATCTCTGTCAATGTTTTTCACTAAGTGTACTAATGGAAAAATTAATGTTATCACTATCATGTCTCCTTCTTTTTTGTTAATAATGCACCTATTGTTTTTGAATTCCAACTGATATCCTTTATCAAGCAACTGTCCAACACTTAGTAAGTTATGATGTAAACCATCAACATATAGAACATCATCTGTCTTGTTCTTTCCATCTAAGGTAATAGATCCTCTACCTATGATAGGTTTGGGAGTGTTATCTCCAAATCTAACCATGCCACCTTTGTACTTATCTAGATGTACAAATCTATCTTAGTCTCCTATCATGTGATGTGAACACCCGCTATCTATGATCCAGTCTGTTCTGATGTCTGCTTGTGAAACTAAAGACAATTCTTGTGCTTTCTTTTCATCTTCAATTTCCATTTCATCAATCATTTTTTCAATATCTTTAATTGCAATGATTCCAATTTCATCCTCTCCTGAATCATCATCAGTCACACCATCTTCAGCATAATGGAATTCCTTAGTATATTTGGGTTTGTAATCTGATCTGAACTTCTTGACTCTTGTAGGACACCTAGATGCAAAATGGCCAACTTTGTTACATGAAAAACATTTGAATGGTAGTTTTCCTTCATATTTTCCTTTACCTTTCCTTTCTTTATTAGCAATCATAGCAATGATTTCTTCTAGTTTTGTATCCACTTCTTCTTTCTCAATATTACTAGAGATTCTCAAGGATTTCTTACCATGGACCGAGGCTTTGAAAGATGTTTCAATTTTAGGTTTTGTCTTCAATCTTGATATCTCAAATGTTGAAATTTTGCTGATCAAGGTTTCTCTTTTGAATCATTTTGAAAATTGCATGGTTTCAACAAAGATGTTTATATTCCTTTCATAATCTGCTATCAATGTAGTCATCAGTTTGTTCATTATGTCTTCATCTGAAATTTCTCCACCATTGTTTCTGATTCCTGAAACTGCTTCATCTCTAAATTATTGTATCTTTTATTTCATGTCTTTCTATGTGCATTCTTGGCTTGGATGTCTCCTTAAAACATATCTTCTAGTTATTTCCATATTGAAGAGGCTTTATCTGCCTTCTTAATCTCAAAAAATTCACTATCAGATAAGGCACTAATTAGGGCTTTTTTGGCAATTGCATTTTGGGTGAATACTTCCTTTTGTTTAATAGTGGAATCTTCTTCTGCATGATCTTTCAAAGTAGGAACATCAATTGCATGAGTAGAAACCTCATAGATCTCAAAACCAATGCACTATAGATGTGTTATCATTTTGTTCTTCCAATCAAAATAATTCTCTCCATCAAACTTAGGACTCTCTTTCATGAAGTATGCCATTTGATCTTCCTTAAGTTGTTAAGCTTCCTCTCCAAGGCACTTGGCTCTGATACCAATTGTTAGGAATAGTCCCAAGAGATAATTGAGAGGGGGGGGTGAATCAGTTATCTAATATTTTTAATTCTTTTCTTCAATTAAGTACAGAATAACATTAAACATAGATACAACAAGATAACACATAATAGAACACGACCACAATTTTGGTTACGGGGAAACCAAAATAGGTAAAAACCCTGGTGGGAATTAGCACCCATAAAGAACTACACTAGAGTATAATGATCCCTGATAGAAGATCTTACAACCCTGTTAGGAGTTGATCTTTACAATGTAATAAGTACAGTGACCTGGTTAAGGGTTGAACCTTGTTAGGAGTCTTTTACAAATAATCCTATTAGGGGTGAGGACACACTATCCAAGAGCACACTGCTAAAATGATAAAGGTTGCAACCTTCTGTAAATTAGATATACACTATATCTGATAATGAACTATTTCAGTAGACTTTCTACCTTGATCAGTTCCAATGAATTGTATACACTCTCTACTTCTTTACATAGATCTTTAACTGATGAATGAAATAGCTTTACTGTTCCAAAACAACTAGCATCCTTCTCTATTGTTTTTTATGTCTATTTCTTCTCATTCACATTTAGTGATCACAAATGAACTACTATATGTATCTTCTTCAAAGGATATGATCACGTCGGCTGTAGGAATCCCTTCAATATTTTTCTTGTCGGATAAACTAGGCATCCAACATAATTAGAACCGCGCTACAACTCATAGTGAATAGACGCATCGCTTCACATAGTCGGCTTCACCAAAATACTCAAACATCACACTTTAGATGAAACACGTTTAGCACCTTTGGTTAATCACCTTTGACTCATAACTAAACATGAATCCAAACACACATATCCCAAAGATAGGTGCAACTGAAGAATCAATAAAATTATTATCGGCTCTTAAAAACAATCCTCTGAAACTGTGGTAGGTAAACAAATCAACATAACTCAACTTTAACTAAACTTCTGAATCTGCGTGTATGAACATGGTATAATAACTATGCCTACAACATAAAAACAACCATGCAAGGCTCCAACATATCCATATTGAAAAGTGAATACAGTACAGTGTTGTATACTATATCATGTCATCAATGACAAACATACAATGAACTATTTTCTCATGGGAAAATGTCCAACACTATGGCCATGTATGAACCCTTATGACCCATTAATGCATCCTAGGACCCCTTTTGATCACTTAGGACATATTAATACATCATATGTGTTGGATTAAAGTTTCCTACGAGCCCTTAGGATAAGGGGTCCTATGACCCCTTAGGATAAGGGGTCCTAATGGCTCGTAAGGGGTATTCCTAGAACCCCTTAAGACCCCTTATGAACCCTTACCATACACTAATGAATGGTAATAGGTCCTAAGGGGTCACAACAAGGCTTAAGGCATCCTAAGATACATTAATGTATCCTTGGATTCATTAAGACCCCCTAGGACCCCTTTCCATACATTAATGTATGGTAACGGGTCCTGAGGTATCTTAACAGGTCTTAGGATACATTAATGTATCCTCGCACCCCTTACCATACATTAATGTATGGTAAGGGATCCTAAGGGGTCTTAAGGGGTCCTAAGATACATAAATCTATCCTAGTACCCCATATGACCTCTTGCAATCCCTTAGAACCACATACCAATATATGATCTTATAATTGGACAAGACTAAATTAAAATTGTAGGTAAAATTTCTCTTGTAATTGACTTAGATTGAGCTTTGAGAATTTTGTACTAGTTTCATTAGTTTGAAGATAAATATCAATTTGGGGATCATAGAGTTGTGGAAGGCATTGTGGCTATTTGCCGAAGGTATGAAGATAGTGAACTAAGTGGGGATGAAATACATTTTATGAAACAAATACCTAAACTTGAGATTTAGAAGAAACAATCCTAAATTGCATTCTTAAAAAAAATATAACTTAATAGAATTCTTCTTAAAGGTAACTTCAAACCCAATTCTAGCAACATGAAAATGATTATCTATTTAAAAATCTTTATCAATTTTGCATACATTTAAATCTTGTAGAGAGTTTACAATTGCATCACACTTTTAATAGATTCAATAAACAAATTATATATTTATTAAACTGGCATCTTAGTCACAAAATTACCAAACAAATAAATATCATATCTCACACAAAATAAACAAAGAAAAGATCGAATTAGTGACTAAGGAGTGGTTCCTGCCTCTAATAGCCAATCGATGGTGAGGACAAGTATTTCACAAAATAAAATTAGAAGCTCTTCAATTATATTACTTTTAGAACACATCATATATAAAATATGTCTCTTACATAGTACATTTTGTATATATAACAAAGTATAAAATATAAATCATAACCAAGTCTAAATATACTTGTTCATAGTTTGCAACCATATGGACAAAAATTACATATATCTATTTTGAAAATAGTGAAGTGGCTTATAGAAACTATTTTCTAAGGCCCTCAAATTGATCACTAACCATATACTAAAATAGAGAAACTAACAAAAGATCTTGAAAATCTTCAAGGAATCCTCTCCATCACTTCTCCTCATGGAAACTAGATTCTTGTTTCACATAATTACCAAATTAGTGCCTCATAATTGGTTAATTGCTAGAGTAGTTTGTATTTTTCAATCCATATCAATTATTCAATTCTTCGCAAATATTATAGGAACTTAGAGGATAAAGGTCAATATGCAAGCTAATGTAAACACAAAACTAGGTAATTTCATGCTAGAATTAATAGCAAGTTTTTAACTCATCAATCATTTGGATCAAAGAAGAGCTTTCCTCTGAGACCACCTTTTGACCTAACCGGGAGTTAGGGGCATAAACGTTAACAAGACACCAAGAATTCCTCTAGGAAGTGAATTTAACTAGAAGGAAATTGTTTAAGAAGGAAATATGAACACCTCCCACATTCATTGGATCCCACATGGTAACAACTCCTCCAAAAGCTCCGTTAGCATAGCTTATGAAGAAGTAGGAGCCTGCCCAGATACTTCATGCAATAGTACTAAAGGAGTAGAATATCATTTTAGCTTCTTCTAACAATAAAATGTTGATCGTATTTAAAAATATATATATTTCCTCAAGTCGTATTATTTTTGGGAACTATTAAAGCCTATCATGTTCCATGAGAGGAACCTCATATTTTATCTTTGGTTGTTGAATCCAAGGTCATCTACATTCTATTGGTGATTTCCCTTACAATTTCCTTGTGCTAATGAGCCTTTGTGATGGACCTCCACTCTTAGGTTATAGATCCACATCAATCCTCTTACTTCTAGCCTTCCTCTTTTGATTCATCCAACCTTCATCATCCATTTGAGAACAACCACTTGTAGAAGTACCCAATGAGGAAATATTATGAAGTGGGGAGTGGGTTTTGGAATCCATAAATGGGGGTTTAAGTGATCCACATTTCCCTCTAATTTTGTAGATGCCTAGAGTGGTAGGCATAGGGACCTCCCATAAATCCTTATAGGTGCTTGGAATAGTAGGATGGGGGATTTCACCTTCTCTAGTAGGGCTTCCCTTTTAAGTGTTTTAACTATTTTTCCCCCCTACGTTGTCTTATTGGAAATTTCTATCAACTTTAGAATCCCTTTAATGAATGGGTAATCATCTCTTTCCGTCTCTGAGCCTTTCCCGCTAGAATTAGCAACCATAGTTGCATCCTCTAAAGTGTAATTCTTCTTCTATTGCAAAGGTTTATATGAGGTGCTCCACACTCATAGATCTCATAAAATTTGTACATAAGAGTTAAAGTATTTTGACCAATAAAATTGTCATAAAAATAACAGATAAAGCTCAATTGATATAATAATACTATAACTAACAACAAATATTAATAAATTGTTATTTGAAAAGATTATATTGTTATGTAAATATTTTCATAAAAAATAGAATTATTTTATTTATTTAAGATGAAATTTATTTTT
>MU227905.1:52429-77684 GCA_018584345.1 Thuja plicata
GAAGTGATGCACAGATGATGTCATATCTTTCAATTATAGTGATGTAAATTTCCTTTTTGGGATGGGTTGTTGGTAGGAAATTTGAAATTGTAAAGGGGGCTGCTAATGAAAGCTGAAATAACAGAAATATATGTAAGAATTTCTTTATATTAATAAAAAATACTAATATTACCGACCAAAAAAAAAAGATACCAAGAAAAAATATGAGGGAAAGTGACATGGGCTAGGGGAAAGGATCCACATCTCAATATCTTTGTGATAGTAGTTGTTGATTTACACTTGCTATTTTAATACCTACATTTGTTGATTTAATATCCAATATATTTTACAACATTGCACCAATAATTGTAACTTTAAAATACATGAACACAGTTTTTTGAACTCTCCTTCCTACCTGAATAGCCACATGCCACATGCCAAGAGAAATTTCTCACAGCTCCCACGCCATTTGTCATCCAATTGTCTTGCATTACTGCAGATTGGAAGACAGTCGTAGACAACACTTTGACAACTCATTATCAGATATGTGCAGGTTAAAATAGGAAGGCTGTGAGAATTGGCAATGGCTATGGGGCACAATATTTGCACCAACCCTGCCCCATTAGCTTCTACGATGACTGTCATAAGTACATCCTCCTGCTTAGAGCGGTCACGTCAATAACATTGGAAGTTATTCATTTAAATAGTTTAATTTGCTTGCCAATTTCTACTTATATTTAAAGTAAAGTATACATATAATCTTATTAATAACTCATACCTTTATATAATAGTATTAATTTTATATAAATTTTAAAATTATATTATAAGATGTAGAGGTGGTTAATAATTTTATATTTTACAATATAATTTAACATATATTAGTATTATTTTGAAATTATATATGTTAACTTTAAATATATAATTTTATACCATATAAAATAAATATTAAATTATAATTGTAATTTTATTTTATATGTTATTCCTTTTAGTAAGTTAATATAAAAATTATTATATATACTTTTATTTAAAATAATATATATTAAATATAAATATTTAATATTTAAATTATAAAACAATGTAACTTATATTTTAATCTATTAAATTTGTATTTTTTTTAAATATTGATAGATGAATTATTTAAAATAATATGTACTAAATTTAAATATATAATTTTATATTATATAAGATACAATTGTAATTATAATTTATATGTTATTCATATTTATTTGATTGTTAAATTATATTATTAACTTAATTATAAATATATGACATTTAATATTAATTTATGGGGAAACAAAATACTAGATTGTGGAAAACTCATGCCTACAATAAATCATCTATCAATATTAAAAAAAATACAAATTTAATAGATTAAAATATAAGTTACATTCTTATATAATTAAAATACTACAAATTAATATTTATAATTAAGTTAGTAATATAATTTAACTATCAAATATATATGAATAACATATAAATTATAATTACAATTGTATTTTATATAAGATAAAATTTTATATTTAAATTTAATATATATTATTTGATTAATATTAATGAACTGCGGAAAAAATGACGAATGAGCTTTGCTCTGCCTCTTTGCGAAAACCGCCAGACGTGAATTGGAAACCGCCAGATCTGGAAAAGAAGGATGCCCGAGAAACACCGACGTGCTCTGCTAGAAGCGTAGGGAACTGCGCCGATCTACCCACGATTGCTATGAATGCTAGGTGTGATTTTTCCTTTACTTAGGTTTGCAATTTGCCTTTGTTTGCACCTCCTCCTTTCCCTTCGTTAGAAACAGTACTCCCTGCATTAAACACCCCATTAATGGAAACCCTAGCCTCCAAAATGCCTGTTTTAACAATGACCTCCAAACTCAAACAACCCCAAACTGATAAACTTAAAACTTTCTTGAAAGTCGTCGCTCAAACTGCCATTGGCTCCAGAACAAGATTAAACCCTTCCAATGAAGCCGAGGAACCTGGTAAGCACTCTGGCCCTACCTTGCAATCTTTCACCATTGCTCCAAATTGAGATATGTTGGTAGAAATTAGAAATGAAAAAAATAGGCTTAAGAACTCTGCAATTTTCTTTGTGGAAGTTGAGGTTGATAAATGCCCTCCACGTAATTTTTGGATGATTGGTTCCATAACTATTGGAACCTCAAGCTTGGCTTCCATATTTCATTTTATAGACAGATTTAGAAGGGCTTGTTTGTTATCTTCTTTAATAATCAGGACTTGCAGGTTGCTATACTTAAAAGGCAATATTGGACAGTTGGTAATACCTCCTTTCGTGCCCTAGTCTAGACACAAGAGGTCATCCATGAAGAAGTCTTAGCCCTTTCAGCCCCAAGATGGATTCTGGTAAAAAATATCCTGTCATTTTAATGGCATTTTCTTCCCCATATCTTGGAACCGATTGGTAAGTTTATTAGAATGGATGACATTGTTTGTTTGGTTCCACATATGGATGCTCATGTTCTGATTTCAATTAACCTAGGTAGAAAAATTCCTAAAGATTTTGTGATCAACATTGACTCTGAATCATTTTCCTACCCAATTGAAATACTAGGTGGGCTTAATGCTTGTTTTTTGTGCAGAAAGGAGGGACACCTCCATAAGGATTGCCCTATTATTAAAAAAAGCCCTACCCTGAATAGAAATATTAACCATAATATGGCTGCCAATAATTTGATCCCTAAAAATGATAAATCTGATAGTGTCCCAACCCCATTGACATCCCCTATGGTTNNNNCATCTCCAAGCCTCCCTTTCTCTCCCAGCCTTCTCCTCTTTTCCCAACCCCCCCTCCCAATTTAGAGACTGAACTTGCAGACAGTTTCCTTACAGTTTCAAAAAAAAAGGAAGAAAAGGACCAGGAAACCTTTTCCCCCAATTGATGGATGTGCCCTGAAGGTGACTCCTTCTCATATACCGACCATTGCTTCTACCCCTTCTTCTTTTGTGGATGCATCTTCCTCAAATCCAGGCTTTGTGGAACATGCAAGTATGGAAATCGCTCTCTCAGATACCTTCCCGAAACCCTTCAAAGAAATCTCTGATGATTTTTTTGTCGAAGTTATCCCAGCTAATACTAAGAACAATTTGAATCACATCTACTCGCCAAACCCATTTATGGAACTAGATAACGCATCGTAGGTTCTCTTGGATGATGATCCTGACCCCATTGATGACGTCCCATCCTCTAAGCATACAGGTAGGCCATTAGGGTCCAAAAATAAGCACCCCTCAGCGAAAAAGGCTGGAGGGATATCCAATTCGGCCCTGGTGCCCAATGACATCTCCGCAGGGAGTAATGGTGCATCCCCTCCTAAAGTTTCCTCATGAATTGCACTTCTTGGAACATCAGGGGACTTGAGTCCCCTGATAGAAAATATATTATCAAGCATTTCCTTGATTCTAATCAACCTATTGATTTCCTTTTGCTGCAAGAGATTAAAGCTACTGATTTTACTCTCGAAACCAACCTTAATTTTATTTGGAAGGATGCGATTAAATCCATCACTCAGCACCCTAAGGGAAGAGGTGGCATTGCTATACTAATTAATCCTAAATGGGAAAGGGCTATAATGGATAGTGCTATTTCCCCTTGCAATAGAGCTTTGTGGATTAGTTTTAAAATCAACAATATGGATTTTAGCATATGTTCTATTTATGCCTCTAATGACTACACTGAGAGATCTCGGCTATGGCTTGGATGGACTCTCTTCCTGACATACTATGGATCATTGGAGGAGATTTCAATATGATTGAGTGCCAAGAAGATAAATTAGGTGGCATACCCTTCAGTTGGAAAGGCACTGAGAAGTCCTACTGGGACAAACTGAAGCATAATAGAATTCTTTTCGATCCTCTTTCTAGATCCAAGGACCCCAATCCTGGGTTGTGGCATACATGGTGTAATTTCCAAAAGGGGCATGCTAGAATCTATTCGAGACTTGACCGATTTTATGTTAACAATTTTTTTTTCACGGTTCTTCCTGATGGTAATGGTAACTTTGTCAAAGTTCTTCCCACCACTCTTTCTGATCATCACTCGATCACTTTTTGTGTTAAGCCTATTAACCCCCCTTCACGTACCATTCCCCCCAGTTCTAAATTTTTTCTCAACACCTCTCTTCTTAAGGATTAAGATATTCTAGTGGCCATTAACCTCATTCATAACTTTAACAAATTTCAAGTTCCTTATATCTCCCACCTGGAACTCTAGAATAAAAACATTGCTGCCTGGCAATCCCTTTTGAAAACCCTTGGTTAGAAGAGGGTGAAGCATTTTAGGTACACCGAGAGGCTCCTTTATGAGAATCTTCTAGAGACTGAGAAAAGAATTCAAGCCAACCCCTGGGATGCTTCACTCGTTACCCAAGTGTCTAGTATTAGAGATACTTTTAGATAGCATCAACAAACCAAGATTAGAGGGGCTCAAATTCGATCCCGAGCTCACTGGCTGCTTGTTGGGGACAGGGGATCCAATTTTTTCTTTAATATTATTAAACATAAGTAGGCTAATGAATCTATTGATAGAATTATCTCTTAGGATCAAGAAATTACTGATCTTGAGGGCATCAAACATGCTTTTGCCACCTACTATAAGAAACTGTTCACCTCTGAGGACACTGAGGAGGCTAACAATATTAGAAAACAATGTATATCCCTAATTCCCAATAAAACCTCCAACACTGATGCCTTTTTACTTAGTAAGGAAATCTTGATTGAGGAAATTAAGAATGCTATTAATATTCTAAAAGCAGATAAAGCTCCGGGGCCCGATGGGCTGCCTGTGGAATTTTACAAAGCCAACAGTGAATGGATCTCCAAGGACCTTCATGATATTTACTTAGAAGCCCTTGAGACTAGTACCCTGGGTAAAGACATTAATTTTGGTATCATTAAACTTGTTCCTAAAGATGGGGATAAGGCCCTGCTTAAAAATTGGCACCCTATCACTCTCCTTAATGTTTCTTATAAGATTTTTGCTAAAATCTTAGCTATCAGAATTGAGAAGATTCTCCCTAAATTTGTTTGCCCGACCCAAACTAGTTTTATAAAAGGAAGATATATCATGGAAAATCTTATTACTAGCTGGGAAGCCCTAAATTGGGCTAAAAATTCTAATCAAAACGCTGCTATGTTCCTCTTGGACTTTGAAAAAGCATATGATAGGGTGGAATGGAAATTCATATCCATGATGCTGAAAGCCTTTGGTTTCCCTAGCATATTTTATAAAGCTATTAATGTTCTTCTTACTGATGCCTTTTCTCAAATTGATGTCAATGGTTCTCTATTTGAGGTTGTTCCCCTCTCTCGCTCCATCAGACAAGGTTTCCCATTAGCCCCCTCCATTTTTTCTATTGTTGTTGATGCACTATTTTATATCCTTAGAGATGACAAACTATCTCAACCTATAAAAGGCATCTCCCTACCCAATGGGGAGGAACTTATCAACTGTCAGTTTTTTGATGACACGACCATGTTCCATGACTCCTCTGAAATTAACTTTGAAGCTATGCTTGAGAAACTCAAGATCTCCTGTACCATATCTGGAGCTCGTCTTTCTCAATCCAAGTCCATATGTCTTGGGTGGGAGGATCAACCCCCTACTTGGTTCAATAAGTTTAACTTTCAATGGGGAGGTCCACACACCATTGCTAGATATTTGGGGATTCCTTTCTTGGTTGATCCCTCTATCAAAGACATGTGGCTTTGGATCAAATAGAAAATATCTAAAAAGTTGAACAAATGGCACAATAGAATTATATCCCTGGATGGTAGAGTTCAAGTTTGCCAAAAATTTCTTTCTTCTTACAATATTTATTATGCTTCTACCTGGATGTTCAGTAATTTCCAAATCTTAGAAATCTAAAAAGAGATTAGGAATTATCTTTGGTTGGATGGCAAATTCAAATGAAAAACCCATGCTGTGAGGTGGGACTAGTGTCATGCTGACAAAATCCTTGGAGTTTTGGGGTCAAAGGACCTTAAAACCATGGGGATTGCCTTAGCTTCCAAATGGCTCTTTCACTCTCTATCTGGGGATGATCCTTGGAAAGTGCTTATTAGAAGCAAAATTTAAAGAGGGCATCCTAAGAATGCTAAGGACTGGAAAAATCTCCCTTTCTCTAACTTAATTTTAGGCACCTTTCCTATTTTGGTTCAGGGCTCGGCTGTCTTCAAGTCCATCTGGAAGGCCTGGAACAATGTTAAAATGTTTGCTGCTAATAATAATTTTCATGATGATAATCAGTTATTTGGTGAGAGGTCCATTTGGTGGAACCTGCATCACTCTGGTAGGCCACTTGCCCTGACTAAGGGTTGCTCTGCTAAACTATGGCATAAGATGGGTATATCTCAATTCATGGATCTGTTTGAGGATGACAGGTTAATTAGTTGGGAAAGGCTTAAGACCAGATTTAACATCCCTATTTCCCAGAAAAAGACCTATAACATGTTAGTGAGTGCTTGTAGGAATCTCCCTACCTATTTCCAAATTGACTCTGACAGGCTTTTAAAAGTTAAGTGGCCTGATGGTTCTAGTATGAATAAAATTAAAGCCAAGAGCATTTACAAAGTGATTAGCCAAAATGAATCCATCTTTGACCATACCAATAAATTTTGGTACTCTAATCTTGATCCCTCGATTTGGAAGAAGATTTTTGGTAGATTTTGGAAGTCCCCTATTGAACCTAAAGTTAAATATTTTAAATGGCTCTTAATGTTGGACAGACTCCCTATTCAAAATGACTTCTCCTTTGAACAATGCTGTCTTTTTTGTGGTTTCCCTGAGTCTGGTAGACATCTTTCTTGACTGGAGTTTTGCTAAAGAAGTTTGGCATATGTTTGATATTTTCATTCCTTATGATGTTAATATATTTGAGATTATATTTGGTCATATTGATGATATTAATAAAGATCTTAACTTGTTCTGGCAGATCCTTTCTTCTAACATTTTGTGGTAGCTCTGGAAGTGCAGGAATGAGGAAAGGTTTCAAGGTAGTACCAGGGTGCTTACTGAGTCTTTCAAAAGTCTCACATACTTCAAAAAAATTTTGCAGATTCAAATCACAATGAGGGTTGAAGAAGACAAGTTCAAGAGACTTTTGAAGGGTGAACATGCCACTTTCTTTGCATATGAAGTCGAGGATGCTCAATCTTGGAGGAACCATATTGACAATCTGTACTTTTTTGAAAGAACTATCAAGGATTTCAATAGGGAGTTCAAGAAGAACAGTAAGATGGCCTCAGATAATATGATCCTTCTTCTGCACTAGGTCCAGAAGAAGAAAAATATTGTGTGGATGGAGGGCACCAAGGGCTGGACAGCCTGGGTCAATGAATACAATAATATCTTATCTTAAGTTTGGTTACGATCCATGTTTTGAAGGTTAAATATGTTGTTAAACTTTGATACTCTTGGTTGAGGCCCTGCCTCTGTATTTTGTTGAAACTGTGAACTGCTTCGTGATATAACTTCTTATTTTGATAACACTATATTTAATACAAAAAATATATATTATTTTAAATAAATCATCTATCAATATTAAAAAAATACAAATTTAATAGATTAAAATATAAGTTACATTGTTTTATAATTTAAATATTATATATTTAAATTTAATATATATTATTTTAAATAAAAGTATATATACTAATTTTTATATTAACTTACTAATACTATTGAATTGTGGAAAACTCATGCATTAAAAAAATATTTTAATAGATTAATATAAAATTACTAAATATAAGTTTAATTATTTAATAATTAAGTTAATTAATATAATTGAAAGGAATAACATATAAAATATAATTACAATTATACTTTAATATTTATTTTATATAGTATAAAATTATATATTTAAAGTTAACATATATAATTTCAAAATAATACTAATATATGTTAAATATAAAATTATTAACCACCTCTACATCTTATAATATAATTTTAATATTTATATAAAATTAATACTATTATATAAAGGTATGAGTTATTAATAAGATCATATGTATAATTTACTATAAATGGTAAGTAGAAATTGGCAAGCAAATTAAACTATTTAAATGAATAACTTCCAATGCTATTGACATGACCGCTCTGACCGCTCTGTGCAGAAGGATGTACTTATATCAGTCATCACAGAAGCTAATGGGGCAGGGCTGGTGCAAATATTGGGCCCCATAGCCATTGCCATGAGAATTTAGTATACCACCCATATTTCTATTTATGTTTGACCAACCACATAAGCCGGTTAAATGGGTCGTGTCAGAAAAGATAACGGATGCCCAAAATTTGGAGTCAATTGTCAAAACACTTGCCGTGTGAAATTGTCAAACGATTTAAATACCAATTTTTAAAATCTTCCATGGTTACCTAAAAAAAAATTTTCTTGCTAACTTGGCAATTTTTCACATGTCCTAGTGCTATTCATCCATTGTGACATTTTATGCCATTTCGGTGCATTGACCAGAATGTGTCCTATCCCACACTCTCAACCTGCATACCATACCATCCGAAGTGGACAAGGTGGTCAAACAACATTCTACCACATGGCCACCCAATCCACACCTTATTTGTATTTACTTTTCACCGACACCTTCCACTATGCATTATAGAGAAAAACCTTACTTGCACCTAAAGGCTCACATTTATTGAGAAAAACTCCATTTAATACACCTGACTCCTTTTCAATCGAGCCAAGTTTTATTACTTTCTCTCCTACCTATTCTAGACTGTTTGACTCATTTCAAACCACAATGTATTCGGTCAGGGACTCTGCAAGTTCACCCTCAAATAAGAACATGTTCACCCATTCACCAACAACGCCCTCAATCATACATGTATTGCATGATTTTTTGTTCACATTCATTGGGTTTTGAACTAGATTCACTAGTTTTTTGGCATTCATTGATGTCGTTGTTTTGAATTTACTTCCTTAGGAAACAACAACAATAATGATCTATAGAATGGCACTGATTTCCTATCAGATCCTTTCTACTCCTTTTCTTTCTGACACTATATTGATCTCTACTTCTCCAATCTTTGATCGCTACACTTGGAAATACGATCACAACCCTAAATCACATGATTTAAATCTCCATATATAGAATTATCATTAGGTCACATAAGACCTAGAAATTTTCATCAAAGTTGACACAAAACATTTACCAACCTTCTTAAAATGAGTATCAATCATACCTAATATGTCACCCCCAAATGTAATATCAATTTATATAAACAATAGTTGACCTCAGATCCACCGATTTAACTAAATTAGTATAAAACTCTAATCGGTGATCAAATAGGTAAACTGTCTTCTCATTCAAAACATAATTCATTCAAAAATTGGTCAAACTATTGTGACTAGAATCATGGATTCCACTTACCATATAAAAACTATACCTATGATCTCAACTCCTAATTCTTTCCTTAACTCGACCACTACTCTTCTTACTGGTCACTCCAATCATGATAACTGAATATGTTGCCATCAATGACAAGTAATTATGTATCTTCTCATGACCTATCTTCATATCTCCTCCAAAACTACAATAATGCTAACTAAAAGGATTCCTAAGGGGGCGTAAGATACATTAATGGGTCGTATGACCATTTATTAATATTTATGACCCATTAGTGTGTTGTAGGACTGCTTAGGACATATACAACCCATTAATGTCTCATAAGTTGTTGTAAATGGTCATACTACCCATTAATGTATCAAAGGACCCCTTAGGACCCATTAGTGTGTCCTAGAACCCCTAATGACACACACAAACCATTAATGTGTCCTAAGGGGTCATAGGACACATTAATGGGTCCTAAGTTGTCATAAATCATTCTAGGATATATTAATGTGGCCTAGGACCCCTTGGGACTCCTAATCAAATATACAACCCATTAATGTTACTTAAGGGGTCCTAAGGGGTGCTAGGAAATGTTAATGGGCCCTAAGGGGTCATAAATGGTCCTAGGACCCCTTATGACACATACAAACCATTAATGTATCCTAGGATCCCTATGATACATTAATAGGTCATAAGGGGTCATACATGTTCCGAGGACCCATTAATATATCCTATGAGCCCTTATGACCCCTAACAACACATAAGGGGTTGTAGAATACATAAATGGGTCCTAGGACCACATAGGACCCCTTATTACCAATTAATGTATCATAAGACCCCTTATGACATCTACAACCCATTATGTATCATAAGGGGTCCTAAGGGGTCCCAGGACACATTAATAGGTCTTAAGGTGTCATAGTTGGTCAAAGGACCCATCAATATATTCTATGACCCCTTAACACCCCTTATGACACATACAACCCATTGTGTATCATAAGGGGTCTTAAGGGGTCGTATGATACATTAATGGGACATGAGACCATTTATGACCCCTTATAACCCATTAGTATGTCTAAAAACCCCTTAGGACCCCTTATGACACATACAACCCATTAATGTGTCCTAAGGGCTCCTAAGGGATCCTAAGATACCTTAATGGGTACTAAGGTGTCATAAATGGTCCTAGAATCCCTTAGGATACATTAATGGGTCATAAGGGGTCATATGTAGTCCTAGGACCAATTAATGTATCCTATGATCCCTTAGGACCCCTAGTGACACCTACAACTCATTATGTATCATAAGGGGTCGTAGGATACATTAATGGGTCCTATGTGTTAGGAATAGTCCCAAACGATAACTGAGAGGGGGGGTGAATAAGTTATCTACTAGTTTTAATTCTTTTCTTCAATTAAGTACAAAATAAAGTTAAGCATAGATACAACAAGATAGCACAAAATAGAACACCATAATTTTGGTTACAGGGAAACCAAAATAGGTAAAAACCCTGGTGGGAATTAGCACCCAAAAAGAACTATACTAGAGTATAATGATCCTTGTTAGAAGATCTTACAACCCTGTTAGGAGTTGATCTTTACAATTTAATAAGTACAGTGACCTAGTTAAGGGTCGGACCCTGTTAGGAGTCTTTTCCAAATAACCCTGTTAGGGGTGAGGATACACTGCTAAAATGATGAAGGCTACAAACTTTTGTAAAATAGATATACACTATATTTGATAATGAATTGTTTGAGTAGACCTGTTGTCTTGATCAGTTCCAGTGAACTATATGCACTCTTTGCTTCTTTACATAGATCTATAACTAATGAATGAAATAGCTTTATTGTTCCAAAACAACTAGCATCCTGTTGTGTTCGCTTTTTTGTCTATTTCTTCTCATTCACATTTAGCGATCACAAATGAACTGCTATATGTATCTTCTTCAAAGGATATGATCACATCAGCTATAGGAATCCCTTCAATACTTTTCTTGTCGGCTAAACTAAGCACACAACATAATTTGAACCACGCAAATCAAAGTGAATAGACGCATCGCTTCACATAGTCAGCTTCACCAAAATCACTCAAACATCACACTTCAGATGAAACACATTTAGTGCCTTTGGTTAATCATCTTTGAATCATAAATAAACATTAATCCAAACACGCATATCCCAAAGATAGGCACAACGGAAGAATCAATAAAATTGTTGTCAGCTCTTAAAAAAAATCCTCTAAAACTGTGGCAGGTAAACAGATCAACATAACTCAGCTTTAACTAAACTTCTAAATTTGTGTGTATGTACATGGTATAATTACTATGTCTGTAACATAAAAAAAAAATTGCACAAGGCTCCAGTATATCCATACTAAAAAGTGAATACAATACACTATTGTATACTATATGTTGTCATCAATGACAAACATACAGTAAACTATTTTCTCATGGGAAAATCTCCAACAATCTCCCCCTTTGACATTGATGGAAACATATGATATGAAAGGAACCATCAATCCAAAAGTGTCTTCTTTCTTTTTACAATCTTCTCAATATCCTCATCAAAGGTTCCTCTTAACTGCTGCATCTCCTTTTACTATGCTTTATTTTCATGACTGAATACTCTCCAGAAGTAGAGTAGTCAACCACTCATCAGTCACCAAGGATTGATGCATTTGCTGTGAATTCTAATCAGACTCAGGAAAGGGAATTACTCCCAGCTTCTTCCTGAGATACTCAAAAGTATCTTTTGGTAAAGGTTTCATAAATATGTCTGCCAACTGATCTTTGGTTCTCACATAATCCAACTTCACTTCTCTCTCTGCAAATTTTTCTCTTAGAAAATGATATTTTATTTCTATGTGTTTTGTCTTTGCGTGCATCACAGGGTTCTTTTACATATTAATAGTGCTAGTGTTGTCACAATGAATGAAAATAGGATAAATAATTTGAATTCCAAAGTATTTAATCATCTGCTTGATCCAAACCATTGTTGAACAATTCAATTATTCTTCTACATAATCAGCTTCTATTCTTGAATGAGAAATACAGTTCTGCTTCTTGCTTGTCTAACTAACCAACCTATCTCCAAGAAATACTCTCCTCCTGAAGTACTCTTTCTATCATCAACACAACCTGCCCAATCTGCATCTGTGTACACATGAATCTCTACATTTTCTGAATTAGGATACCATAAACCATAGTCTATAGTTCCTTTTAAATATCTAAATATTCTTTTTATTGCCATTAAGTGATTCTATTTTGGTTCAGCTCCAAATCTCCCAACAATGCCAACTGCATTAGAAATATCTGGTCTAGATTGAGTGAGATATATGAGTTTTCCAATCATGGATTTGTAAAGTGTTTTGTCAACTGTTGTGGAGTCATCATTTTTAGAAATCTCGCTTCCTGTTATCATAGGAGTGCTTACTGACTTGAAATATTCCATCTTGAATGTCTTCAATATCTCCTTTACATATTTAGACTAATTTATGAATATACCTCTATCTATTTTCTTTACATTTAATCCCAAAAAGTATTTTATAGGTCCAATCATGCTCATTTCAAACTTGCTCTGCATCTCTTTGGCAAATTTTGCACTAAGCTTGTCATTACCTCCAAAAATAATGTCATCATAAAAGATAGCAACAAGTAATAGTCCTTCAGGTGTCTCTCTTATGAATAAGTTGCAATCTGTTGCTCCCTTTTTGAATCCAATCTTTGTCAAGTAGCCATCAAGTCTCTCATACCATGGTCTTGGGGATTGTTTAAGTCCATAGAGGGATTTCTTTAGTCTGCATACCATGTCTGATTTGTCTGATAATTGAAATCCTTCAGGCTTCTCTATGTAGACTTGTTCGTTTAAGTCACCGTTAAGAAATGATGACTTAACATCTATCTGATATACTTTAAAGTTTTTGAATGTTGCATAAGATAAAAACAACTTGATAGCTTCCAGTCTGCTCACAAGGGCAAATGTATCAGAATAATCAATTCCTTCTCTCTGCGCATATCCTTTATAGACCAATCTTGCTTTGTTTCTTATCACTGTACCATCTTCATTCATTTTTTTTCTGAATATCCACTTAGTTCTAATCACATTTTTGTCACAAGGTCTAGGGACCAATTCCCATGTGTCATTCTTAATTATCTTATCTAATTCTTCTTGCATTGTATTTTTCCAATCTAAATCATTACACACATCTTCAACACTTAAGGGTTCAATTTGGGAAAGTAAACATACATCAATGGTTGAACCTTTTTCTCTAGATCTTGTCAAAACTTTACTGCTCTGATCTCCAATGATATCTTCTTTTGAATGGTACCTAGATGTGTATTTTGAAATTTTAGGTGTGACATTCTCATCTGTAATCTATGATTCCTCTTCACTTGGTTCAGGGTTATTGCATGATACATCAATACAGTCAAAAATTTATTCAATAACTATATCTTTATTGCTAGGTCCAAGTTCATCTTCAATCATAGGTGCATAATCATAATATCTCTCTTGAATCATGAACTTCTCATCAATTTTCACATGTGCACTTTCAATGATTTTCTTCAACCTTAAATTAAAACATCTGTAATCTTTTCTCTTAGTAGAGTAACCAAGAAAAATACCTTCATCGCTTCTAGCATCAAACTTACCAACACCATCATCTCTCTTGATGTATCACTTGCTTCCAAAGATTCTGAAGTATTTTACTATAGGTATATTACCAAACCAGAGTTCATAAGGTGTTTTGTCTATGCCTGGTCTTAGTTGAATTATGTTGATAGTATAGACTTTTGTATTGACTGCTTCTCTCCAATAGGCATGCACAACTTTTCCTTCAATCATGATAGTGCACGCTGTGTCAATTATTATCCTATTTCTTCTTTCTGCAATTCCATTTTGTTGAGGGGTTTTGGGTGCACTTAGTTGTCTTTTGATCCCATGTTCTTCGTAGTAGTCAAGAAACTTGTCAGAGGTGAATTCTCCTCCTCCATCAGATCTCAAACATTTTATCTTTAATCCAGACTCATTTTCAACCTTAGCTTTGAATATTTTGAACTTCTCAAAAGCTTCAGATTTATATTTCAAGAACGCAACCGACATCATTGTGGACAAATCATCAACAAAAAAAATGAAATACCTTTCACCATATTATGATCTTGTTTGATTAGGTCGACATGATTTTGTATGCACTAGATCTAATTTGTTCTTTATAGAGTTTTGTTTGCTTCTAAATGAGTTCCTCACATGCTTTCCCATCACACATTCCCTGCACATAGTATCAAATGGTCTTTCAATACTAGGAAGGTCTCTTACTGCCTTTACATTGCTTATCTTTACTATGTTGTCAAAATTGATATGGCAAAGTCTTTTGTGCCACAACCAAATGTCATCCAATTTTGCAACAAAATAACTTACTTCGGAGTTGACCTGAAAAACATTACCTTTGGTCTTTGAACCTGATGCTATCATGTCTCTTTCTTTGTTTTTAATAATGCACCTATTGTTTTTGAATTCCAACTGATATCCTTTATCAAGCAACTATCCAACACTTAGTAAGTTATGATGTAAACCATCAACATATAGAACATCATTTGTCTTGTTCTTTCCATCTAAGGTAATAGATCCTTTGCCTATGATACGTTTGGGGGTTTTATCTCCAAATCTAACCTTGCCACATTTGTAATTATCTAGATTTACAAATCTATCTTGGTCTCCTGTCATGTGATGTGAACACCCGCTGTCTATGATCCAGTCTATTCTGATGTCTGCTTGTGAAACTAAAGCCAATTCTTGTACTTTCTTTTCATCTTCAATTTCCATTTCATCAATCATTGTTTCAATATCTTTAATTACAACGAATCCAATTTCACCCTCTCTTGAATCATCATTAGTCACACCGTCTTCACCATAATGGAATTCCATAGTATATTTGGGCTTGTAATCTGATCTAAACTTCTTGACTCTTGTAGGACACTTGGATGCAAAATTACCAACTTTGTTACATGAGAAACATTTGAATGGTAGCTGTCCTTCATATTTTCCTTTACCTTTCCTTTCTTTATTAGCAAACACAGCAATATTTTCTTCTAGTTCTATATCCACTTCTTCTTTCTCAATATTACTAGAGATGCTCAAGGATTTCTTACCATGGGCTGAGGCTTTGAAAGTTGTTTCAATTTTAGGTTCTATCTTCAATCTTGATATCTCAAATGATGAAATTTTGCTGATCAAGGTTTCTCTTTTGAAGTCTTTTGAAAATTGCATGGTTTCATCCAAGATGTTTATCTTCCTTTCATAATATGCTATCAATGTAGTCATCAGTTTGTCCATTATGTCTTCCTCTAAAATTTCTCCACCATTATTTTTTATTCCTAAAACTGCTTCATTAATCCTCTGATTGTAAGCTCTGATGTTTTCTTCAGGTAGCATCTCTAAATTGTTGTATCTTTTTTTCCATGTCTTTCTATGTGCATTCTTGGCTTGGATGTCTCCTTCAAACATATATTCTAGGTATTTCTATGTTGAATAGGCTTTATCTTCCTTCTTAATCTTAGAAAATTCACTGTCAGCTAAGACACTAATTAGGGCTTCTTTGGCAATTGCATTTTGGGTGAATACTTCCTTTTGTTTAATAGTGGAATCTCCTTCTGCAAGATCTTTCAAAGTAAGAACATCAATTGCATGAGTAGCAACCTCATAGATCTCAAAACCAATGAACTGTAAATGTGTTATCATTTTGTTCTTCCAATCAAAATAATTCTCTCCATCAAACTTAGGACTCTCTTTCCTGAAAAACGCCATTTGATCTACCTTAAGTTGTTAGGCTTCCTCTCCAAGGCACTTGGCTCTGATACTAATTGTTAGGAATAGTCCCAAGAGATAATTGAGAAGGGGGGGGGGGGGGGAANAGGGGGGGGGGGGGTGAATCAATTATCTACTAGTTTTAATTATTTTCTTCAATTAAGTACAGAATAACATTAAGCATAGATACAACAAGATAGCACATAATAGAACACGACCACAATTTTGGTTACGAGGAAACTAAAATAGGTAAGAACCCCAGTGGGAATTACCACCCACAAAGAACTGAAATAGAGTATAATGAAACCTGTTAGAAGATCTTACAACCCTATTAGGAGTTGATCTTTACAATGCAATAAGTACAGTGACCTGGTTAAGGGTCAGACCGTATTAGGAGTATTTTACAAATAAACCTGTTAGGGGTGAGGATACACAGCTAAAATGATGAAGGCTGCAACCTTCTGTAAAATAGATATACACTATATCTGATAATGAACTGTTTGAGTAGACCTTCTATCTTGATCAGTTCCAGTGAATTGTATTCACTCTTTACTTCTTTACATAGATCTCTAACTAATAAATGAAATAGATTTACTGTTCCAAAACAACTAGCATCCTTCTCTTTTCTTTTTTTTGTCTGTTTCTTCTCATTCACATTTAGAAATCACAAATGAACTGCTATATGTATCTTCTTCAAATGATATGATCACATTGGCTGTAGGAATCCCTTCAATACTTTTCTTGTCGGCTAAACTAAGCACACAACATAATTAGAACCACACAACTCAAAGTGAATAGACGCATCACTTCACATAGTCGGCTTCACCAAAATACTCAAACATCACACTTTAGATGAAACATGTTTAGTGCCTTTGGTTAATCATCTTTGACTCATAAATAAACATGAATCTAAACACGCATATCCCAAAGATAGGCACAACTGAAGAATCAATAAAATTACTGTTGGCTCTTAAAAACAATCCTCTGAAACTATGGTAGGTAAACAGATCAACATAACTCAACTTTAACTGAACTTCTGAATTTGTGTGTATGAACATTGTATAATAACTATGTATGCAACATAAAAATAACCACGCAAGGATCCAATATATCCATACTGAAAAGTGAATACAGTACACTGTTGTATACTATATGTTGTCATCAATGATAAACATACAGTAAACTATTTTCTCATGGGAAAATATCCAATAATCTCCCCCTTTGACATTGATGGAAACATATGATATGAAAGGCACCATCAATCCAAAAGTGTCTTCTTTCTTTTTACAATCTTCTCAATATCTTCATCAAATGTTCCTCTTAACTACTGCATCTCCTTTGACTGTGTTTTATTTTCATGACTGAATACTCTCCTAGAGTATATTCTCCCCCTTAATATATACTCCCCCTTTGACATCAATGGCAAAGGATGCCAAATATAAATAAGCATAGGTACTACTCCAGAAGTAGAGTAGTCAACCACTCATCAGTCACCAAGGACTGATGCATTTGCCATGAATTCTAATTAGACTCAGGAAAGGGAATTAATCCTAGCTTCTTCCTGAGATACTCAAAAGTATCTGTTGATAAAGGTTTCATAAATATGTCTACCAACTGATCTTTGGTGCTCACATAATCCAACTTCACTTCTCTCTCTGCAACTTTTTTCTTAGAAAATGATATTTTATTTCTATGTGTTTTGTCTTTGCATGCATCAAAGGGTTCTTTGACATATTAATAGTTCTAGTGTTGTCACAATGAATGACAATAGGATAATTAATCCAAATTCCAAAGTCTTTAATCATATTCTTGATCCAAACCATTGTTGAAAAATTCAATGCCTCTTATACATACTCATCTTTTGTTGTTGACTGAGAAATACAGTTTTTCTTCTTGCTTGTCTAAGTAACCAACCTGTCTCCAAGAAATAATGCTCCTCCTAAATTACTCTTTCTATCATCAACACAACCTGACCAATCTGCATCTGTGTACACACAAAGCTCTACATTTTTAGAATTAGGATACCATAAACCATAGTCTATAGTTCCTTTTAAATATATAAATATTATTTTTATTGTTATTAATTGATTTTATTTTGGTTCATCTGCAAATCTCCCAACAATGCCAACTACATTAGAAATATATGGTCTAGATTGAGTGAGATATATGAGTTTTCCAATCATGGATTTGTAAAGTGTTTTTTCAAGTGTTGTGGAGTCATCATTTTTAGAAATCTTGCTTCCTGTTATCATAGGAGTGCTTACTAGCTTGCAATCTTCCATCTTGAATGTCTTCAATATCTCCTTCACATATTTAGACTAATTTATGAATATACCTATGTCTGTCTTCTTTACATTTAATCCCAAAAAGTATTTTATAGGTCCAATCATGCTCATTTCAAACTCGCTCTGCATCTCTTTGGAAAATTTTGCACTAAGCTTGTCATTACCCCAAAAATAATGTCATCAAAAAAGATAGCAACAAGTAATAGTCCTTCAAGTGTCTCTCTTATGAATAAGTTGCAATCTGCTGCTCCCTTTTTGAATCCAATCTTTGTCAAGTAGCCATCAAGTTTCTCATACCATGGTCTTGGGGATTGTTTAAGTCCATAGAGGGCTTTCTTTAGTCTGCATACTATGTCTAATTTGTTTGATAATTGAAATCCTTCAGGCTTCTCTATGTAGACTTCTTCCTTCAAGTCACCATTAAGAAATGCTGACTTAACATCCATCTGATTTACTTTAAAGTTTTTGAATGTTGCATAAGCTAAAAACAACTTGATAGCTTCTAGTTTACTCACAGGGGAAAATGTATCAGAATAATCAATTCCTTCTCTCTCTGCATATCCTTTACATACCAATCTTGCTTTGTTTCTTATCACTGTACCATCTTCATTCATTTTTTTCTGAATATCCACTTAGTTCCAATCACGTTTTTGTCACAAGGTCTAGGGACCAATTCCCATGTGTCATTCTTAATTATCTTATCTAATTCTTCTTGCATTGCATTTTTCCAATCTGAATCATTACACACATCTTCAACACTTAAGGGTTCAATTTGGGAAAGTAAACATACCTCTTCATCAATGGTTGAACCTTTCGCTCTAGATCTTGTCAAAACTTTACTGCTTTGATCTCCGATGATATCTTCTTTTGAATGGTATCTAGATGTGTATTTTGAAATTTTAGGTGTGCCATTCTCATATGTAATCTATGATTCCTCTCAACTTGGTTCATGGTTATTGCATGATACATCAATACAATCAACCATTTATTCAATAACTATATCTTTATTGATAGGTCTAGGTTCATCTTCAATCCTAGGTGCATAATCATAATATCTCTCTTGAATCATGAACTTCTCATCAATTTTCACATGTGCACTTTCAATGATTTTCTTCAACCTTAAATTAAAACATCTGTAAGCTTTTCTCTTAGTAGAGTAACCAAGAAAAATACCTTCATCACTTCTAGAATCAAACTTACCAACACCATCATCTCTCTTGATGTAGAACTTGCTTCCAAAGATTCTGAAGTATTTTACTGTAGGTATATTACCAAACCAAAGTTCATAAGGTGTTTTATCTACGCCTGGTCTTAGTTTAATTATGTTGATAGTATAGACTATTGTATTGACTGCTTCTGTCCAATAGGTGTGCGCAACTTTTCCTTCAATCATGATAGTGCACGTTGTGTCAAGTATTATCCTATTTCTTCTTTCTGCAATTCCATTTTGTTGAGGGGTTCTGGGTGCACTTAGTTGTATTTTGATCCCATGTTCTTCGGAGTACTAAAGAAACTTGTCAGAGGTGAATTCTCCTCCTCTATCACATCCTAGACATTTTATCTTTAATCTAGAATCATTTTCAACCTTAGCTTTGAATATTTTGTACTTCTCAAAAGCTTCAGATTTATGTTTCAAGAACGCAACCCACATCATTCTAGAGAAATCATCAACAAACAAAATGAAATACCTTTCACCATAGTATGATCTTTTTTGAGTACATCTACATAATTTTGTATGCACTAGATCTAATTTATTCTCTGTAAAGTTCTGTTTTCTTCTGAATGAGTTCCTCACATGCTTTCCCATAACACATTCCCTGCACATAGTATCAAATGGTCTTGCAATACTAGGAAGATTCCTTACTTCCTTTACATTGCTTATCTTTACTATGTTGTTGAAATTGATATGACAAAGTCTTTTGTGCCATAACCAAATGTCATCCAATTTTGCAACAAAACAACTTACTTCAGAGTTGAGCTGAAAACATTACCTTTGGTCTTTGAACCTGATGCTATCATGTCTCCTTCTTTGTTGTTATTAATGCACCTATTGTTTTTGAATTCCAACTGATATCCTTTATCAAGCAAATGTCCAACACTTAGTAAGTTATGATGTAAACCATCAACATATAGAACATCATCTATCTTGTTCTTTCCATCTAAGGTAATAGATCCTCTACCTATGATAGGTTTGGGAGTGTTATCTCCAAATCTAACCATGCCACCTTTGTACTTATCTAGATGTACAAATCTATCTTGGAATCCTATCATGTGATGTGAACACCCGCTATCTATGATCCAGTCTGTTCTGATGTCTGCTTGTGACACTAAAGCCAATTCTTGTGCTTTCTTTTCATCTTCAATTTCCATTTCATCAATCATTTTTTCAATATATTTAATTGCAATGAATCCAATTTCATCCTCTCCTGAATGATCATCAGTCACACCGTCTTCAACATAATGGAATTCCTTAGTATATTTGGGTTTGTAATCTGATCTGAACTTCTTGACTCTTGTAGGACACCTAGATGCAAAATGGCCAACTTTGTTACATGAAAAACATTTGAATGGTAGTTGTCCTTCATATTTTCCTTTACCTTTCCTTTCTTTATTAGCAATCATAGCAATAATTTCTTCTAGCTCTGTATCCACTTCTTCTTTCTCAATATTACTAGAGATGCTCAAGGATTTCTCACCATGGACTGAGGCTTTGAAAGCTTTTTCAATTTTAGGTTTTGTCTTCAATCTTGATATCTCAAATGTTGAAATTTTGCTGATCAAGGTTTCTCTTTTGAAGTATTTTTAAAATTGCATGGTTTCATCCAAGATTTTTATCTTCCTTTCATAATCTTCTATCAATGTAGTCATCAGTTTGTCCATTATGTCTTCCTCTAAAATTTCTCCACCATTGTTTTTTATTCCTGAAACTACTTCATTAATCCTCTGATTGTAAGCTCGGATGTTTTCTTCAGGTATCATCTAAATTGTTGTATCTTTTCTTCCATGTCTTTCTATGCGCATTCTTGGCTTGGATGTCTCCTTAAAAAATATCTTCTAGGTATTTCCATATTGAATAGGCTTTATCTGCCTTCTTAATTTTAGAAAATTCACTGTCAGATAAGGCACTAATTAGGACTTCTTTGGCAATTGCATTTTGGGTGAATACTTCCTTTTGTTTAATAGTGGAATCTTCTTCTGCAAGATCTTTCAAAGTAGGAACATCAATTGCATGAGTAGCAACCTCATAGATCTCAAAAACAACACATTGTAGATGTGTTATAATTTTGTTCTTCTAGTCAAAATAATTATCTCCATCAAAATTAGGACTCTCTTTCTTGAAGTACGCCATTTCATCTACCTTAAGTTGTTAATCTTCCTCTCCGAGGCACTTGGCTCTGATACCAATTGTTAGGAATAGTCCCAAGAGATAATTGAGAGGGGGGGGGTGAATCATTTATCTACTATTTTTAATTCTTTTCTTCAATTAAGTAAAGAATAACATTAAACATAGATACAACAAGATAACACATAATAGAACACGACCACAATTTTGGTTACGAGGAACCAAAATAGGTAAAAACCCCGGTGGGAATTAGCACCCACAAAGAACTACACTAGAGTATAATGATCCCTGTTAGAAGATCTTGCAACCTTGTTAGGAGTTGATCTTTACAATGCAATAAGTACAGTGACTTGGTTAAGGGTCGGACCCTGTTAGGAGTCTTTTACAAATAATCCTATTAGGGGTGAGGACACACTATCCAAGAGCACACTGCTAAAATGATGAAGGCTGCAACCTTCTATAATTAGATATACACTATATCTGATAATGAACTGTTTGAGTAGACGTGCTGTCTTGATCAGTTCCAGTGAATTATATACACTCTCTACTTCTTTACATAGATCTTTAACTGATGAATGAAATAGATTTACTATTCCAAAATAACTAGCATCCTGCTCTATTCTTTTTTCTGTCTATTTCTTCTCATTCACATTTAGTGATCACAAATGATCTGCTCTATGTATCTTCTTCAAAGGATATGATCACATCGGCTATAGGAATCCCTTCAATACTTTTCTTGTCGGCTAAACTAAGCACGCAACATAATTAGAACCGTGCTGCAACTCATAGTAAATAGACGCATCGCTTCACATAGTCGGCTTCACCAAAATCAATCAAACATCACACTTCAGATGAAACACATTTAGCGCCTTTGGTTAATCATCTTTGACTCATAACTAAGCATGAATCCAAACACGCATACGCCAAAGATAGGTGCAACTGAAGAATCAATAAAATTATTGTCGGCTCTTAAAAACAATCCTCTGAAACTGTGGCAGGTAAACAAATCAACATAAATCAACTTTAATTGAACTTCTGAATCTGTGTATGAACATGGTATAATAACTATGCCTGCAACATAAAAACAACCGCGCAAGGCTCCAACATATCCATACTAAAAAGTGAATATAGTACACTGTTGTATACTATATGTTGTCATCAATGAGAAACATATAATCAACTATTTTCTCATGTGAAAATGTCCAACACTATGGCCACATATGAACCCTTATGACCCATTAAAATTTCTCTTGTAATTGACTTAGATTGAGCTTTGAGAATTTTGTACTAGTTTCATTAGTTTGAAGCTAAATGTCGATTTGGGGATCATAGAGTTGTGGAAGGCATTGTGGCTATTTGCCAAAGGTATGAAGATAGTGAACTAAGTGGGGATGAAATACATTTTATGAAACAAATACCTAAACTTGAGATTTAGAAGAAACAATCCTAAATTGCATTCTTAAAAAAAATCATAACTTAATAGAATTCTTCTTAAAGGTAACTTCAAACCCAATTCTAGCAACATGAAAATGATTATCTATTTAAAAATCCTTATCAATTTTGCATACATTTAAATCTTGTAGAGAGTTTACAATTGCATCACACTTTTAATAGATTCAATAAACAAATTATATATTTATTAAACTAGCATCTTAGTCACAAAATTATCAAACAAATAAAGATCATACCTCACACAAAATAAACAAAGAAAAGATCAAATTAGTGACTAAGGAGTGGTTCCTGCCTCCAATAGCCAATCGATGGTGAGGACAAGTATTTCACAAAATAAAATTAGAAGCTCTTCAATTATATTACTTTTAGAACACATCATATATAAAAGATGTCTCTTACATAGTACAGTTTGTATATATAACAAAGTATAAAATATAAATCATAACCAAGTCTAAATATACTTGTTCATAGTTTGCAACCATATGGACAAAAATTACATAGATCTATTTTGAAAATAGTGAAGCTACTTATAGCAACTATTTTCTAAGGCCCTCAAATTGATCACTAACCATATACTAAAATAGAGAAACTAACAAAAGATCTTGAAAATCTTCAAGGAATCCTCTCCATCACTTCTCCTCATGGCAACGAGATTCTTGTTTCAGAAAATTACCAAATTAGTGCCTCATAATTGGTTAATTGCTAGAGTAGTTTGTATTTTTCAATCCATATCAATTATTCAATTCTTCACAAATATTATAGGAACTTAGAGGATAAAGGTCAATATGCAAGCTAAGGTAAACACAAAACTAGGTAATTTCATGCTAGAATTAATAGCAGGTTTTTAACTCATCAATTATTTGGATCAAAGAAGAGATTTCCTCTGAGACCACCTTTTGACCTAACCGGGAGTTAGGGGCATAAAAATTAACAAGACACCAAGAATTCCTCTAGGAAGTGAATTTAACTATAAAGAAATTGTCTAAGAAGGAAATACGAACACCTCCCACATTCATTGGATCCCACATGGTAACAACTCCTCCAAAAGCTCCCTTAGCATAGCTTATGAAGAAGTAGGAGCCTGCCCAGATACTTCATGCAATAGTACTAAAGGCGTAGTATATCATTTTAGCTTCTTCTAACAATAAAATGTTGATCGTATTTATAAATATATATTTCCTCAAGTCGTATTATTTTTGGGAACTATTCAAGCCTATCATGTTCCATGAGAGGAACCTCATAGTTTAGCTTTGGTTGTTGAATCCAAGGTCATCTGCATTCTATTGGTTATTTCTCTTACAATTTCCTTGTGCCGATGAGCCTTTGTGATGGACCTCCACTCTTAGGTTATAGATCCACATCAATCCTCTTTTTTTCTAGCCTTCCTCTTTTGATTCATCCAACCTTCATCATCCATTTGAGAACAACCACTTGTAGAAGCACCCAATGAGGAAATATTATGAAGTGGGGAGTGGGTTTTGGAATTCGTAAATGGGGGTTTAAGTGATCCACATTTCCCTCTATTTTTGTAGATGTCTAGAGTGGTAGGCATAGGGACCTCCCATAACTCCTTACAGGTGCTTGGAATAGTAGGATGGGGGATTTCACCTTCTCTAGTAGGGCTTCCCTTTTAAGTGTTTTAACTATTTTTCCCCCCTACGTTGTCTTATTGGAAATTTCTATCAACTTTAGAATCCCTTTAATGAATGGGTAATCATCTCTTTCCGTCTCTGAGCCTTTCCCGCTAGAATTAGCAACCATAGTTGCATCCTCTAAAGTGTAATTCTTCTTCTATTGCAAAGGTTTATATGAGGTGCTCCACACTCATAGATCTCATAAAATTTGTACATAAGAGTTAAAGTATTTTGACCAATAAAATTGTCATAAAAATAACAGATAAAGCTCAATTGATATAATAATACTATAACTAACAACAAATATTAATAAATTGTTATTTGAAAAGATTATATTGTTATGTAAATATTTTCATAAAAAATAGAATTATTTTATTTATTTAAGATGAAATTTATTTTT
>MU227905.1:77734-89937 GCA_018584345.1 Thuja plicata
GAAGTGATGCACAGATGATGTCATATCTTTCAATTATAGTGATGTAAATTTCCTTTTTGGGATGGGTTGTTGGTAGGAAATTTGAAATTGTAAAGGGGGCTGCTAATGAAAGCTGAAATAACAGAAACATATGTAACAATTTCTTTATATTAATAAAAAATACTAATATTACCAACCAAAAAAAAAAGATACCAAGAAAAAATATGAGGGAAAGCAACATGGGCTAGGGGAAAGGATCCACATCTCAATGCCTTTGTGATAGTAGTTGTTGATTTACACTTGCTAATTTAATACCTACACTTGTTGATTTAATATCCAATATATTTTACAACATTGCATCAATAATTGTAACTTTAAAATACATGAATACAGTTTTTTGAACTCTCCTTCCTACATGAATAGCCACATGCCACATGCCCAGAGAAATTTCTCATAGCCCCCACGCCATTTGTCATACAATTGTCTTGCATTATTGCAGATTGGAAGACAGTTGTAGAGAACACTTTGACAGCTCATTATCAGATATGGGCAGGTTAAAATAGGAAGGGTGTGAGAATTTAGTAGACCACCCATATTTCTATTTATGTTTGACCAACAACATAAGTGTGTTAAATGGGTCGTGTTAGAAAAGAGAATGGATGCCCCAAATTCTGAGTCAATTGTCAAAACACTTGTCGTGTAAAATCGTCAAATGATTTAAAATGTGAATTCTGTCTTATGGTAGTAAAGTACAAACAAGATGTGATGCATATGCATTGAACACCCCGCTATTACTTTGCAGATTTCTATAAACATAATTACTCTATATTTTCTACCTACCGTCAAAATAGCAGAAGTTTTCAGGCGCCCAAAAATTTCTCATTCAATAGTGTGGAATCTTCAAATGATTTAAAATGTGAATTCAGTCATTGGTATTTACTGTGACTAAGTAAAAATATAAAATGTTACGGTAGTGAAGTACAAACATTTTCATACACTAACAAATTGGTGTGAATGTTAGTTTTGTTTTCCAATCATGCCTCAGAAGTAAAATGGTTGTGAGAAAATCATGAGTATAATTAGAGAGCACTTCCACTGATGAGACATTTCCACCGTGGTATTCCATTCCATTACACAATTCTATAATTTTTGTACGTGGCCTGCAGAGTGAAGAAAACTTGCCAAAGGAAAGTGTTCACTCTTTTCCATTGCAGAAATTCTGCAGAAGTAATTGAACTATCATTTTCCAAAGGGCGTTTATGCAAAAATTTTCCACATTTGAACATTATTATCTACACATAGGGGAGAGTGCCCAATAGTTGATCGAGCTCTAATAGTTGATCATTCACTTGTGAATATATTATCCACTTTTACCACATGTTTTCACTATATATTGTAATTAAAAAATTCTAAATGTTGATAAAAATGGACCAATACTTGAACACATGAGAACCTATAAATGTTATATTAAAAAACACATAAATAAACTCATTAACAAGTGAAATAAATAATTTTTTGTCTCCAATAAAATATCATAGCTATCTATTATATGTGTGTCACTTAGAAAATACTATGCTCACTTAAACAAATATGGTTATCTTAGTGTACAAATAATATTCTTATGTGTACAACTATTAGGATACCAATGTATATGCATTAGAGTATTTCATATTAACAATTTTTCTTATGAAAAATATAAAAGGTTAGCCCTCACGACTAGTGGTCCCTCTCCCCTAAATGCATTGTATTTTCCCATGAAATGTGTGAGATTGTCAAAAATTTTAAGTGTTCAACTATTGGTCCCTTTGTGTTGGATATAAGTTAGATATTGTATAATAATGTGTTATTTTTATAACAACAAATAATTTTTTGTGTTGAAGTATTAGTCCTTTTATGTTGGATATAAAAGTTAGGTATAACAAATATTTATGATTACTAATAGGTATTTGGTCCATTTAAGTTGCATATATGTTATATTTTATATAGAAATACAATATTCTACTAATAACAAATGACATTTTTAAATTCAACTACTAGTGATTATTAGATTAAGTTTTGGTCGAATCTTTAAGAAGTCATTTTTTGGACACGTTTCACTAGGCATGCTATTTTAAAGAGTTGCATGATGAGTCACACCTTCAAACCTTAGTTGTAGATAGTTAAGTGTCCATTTTACATTTCTAAAAAAAAATGGTCTTACGATATTCCATACAGCGGCTACATGTTGACGAAGTTAGCCCTCATGACTACTGGTCCCTCTCCCCTACTGAAGGCTCACATTATTATTTTCTACAACACACAGTATACGTTGGAATACTTTGTTATATTTTATATTTTTAAGTCGTTTGGAAATCCCTAGTCTGTCTTGCTTGACTATTAAAACATAGAGGACAGGAGCGAGAACGTATGCACCCTAATTTTGGGTGTTCATGTGGCAAATACCAATTTTTAAAATCTTCCATGATTACCTAAAATTATTTTTTCTTGCTAACTTGGCAATTTTTCACATGTCCTAGTGTTATTCATCCATTGTGACATTTTATGCCATTTTGGTGCATTGACCAGAATGTGTCCTATCCCACACTCTCAACCTGCATACCATACCATATGAAGTGGACAAGGTGGTCACACAACATTCCACCACATGGCCACCAAATCCACACCTTATTCATATTTACTTTTCGCCAACACCTTCCACTATGCATTGTAGAGACATTAACTACATGTCACCTCTCCTTACTTGCACCTAAAGGCTCACATTTATTGAGAAAAACTCAATTTAATACACCTGACTCCTTGTCGATCGATCCAAGTTTTATTACTTTCTCTCCTGCCTATTCTAGATTGTTCGACTCATTTCAAACCACAATGTATTCGGTCAGGGACTTTGCAAGTTCACCCTCAAATAAGAACATGTTCACCCATTCACCAACAACACCCTCAATCATACATGTATTGCATGATTTTTTTTTCACATTCATTGGGTTTTGAACTAGATTCACTAGTTTTTTGGCATTCATTGATGTCATTGTTTTGCATTTACTTCCTTTTGTGTGCATCTTCCATGTATGGAGATGACATATAAGGAAAATGAGGTTTTCTGAGGAGCTTTTGACTAAGACATTGAAATTGAGCATTTCATTGTTATTCTTCATGGCGACCAATGGCCGGACTTCTATGAGATTTTTGCATGATTTTTGTTTGACCTAGGAGATGATGTTTCCTCACTAAAGCCTTATGTAGTTCATTTTGGGCATTTTTTTCCTGCAATTTTAATTTTATCCTTTAGCTTTTTGATCTTCTCTAACTCTAATGCCCTTAATTTTTTGTTTGCTTCTACAAAGCTTATAGAGATTTCTATGTTCATAAACACACATACATGACAAAGGGAGATGTACTCTTCTATTCTAGCTTCAGTGGCATTTTAATAGTGTCTTACGAATTCAATAAGTTCTCAGTTCAAGCATCGCTATTAATATTAAGGTTTAAAATTGTTATAACATGCTTTACAGTTACTACTAATATGAGGGTTGAAGGGTTTCAACTTCACTATTTAAGCATTTCAATTTCACTCTTTGAATTTTTTGAATTTTCACTGTTTAAATGTTTTTATTTCGTTGTTAATATTGGGCTTAAGGGTCTCATTTTCACTATTTAAGGGTTTTAATTTAAGTATTAATATTGGGTTTAAGGTTTTCAATTTGACTATTTAAGGGATTCAACTTCACTATTTAAGGGTTTTATTTTAACTATAATATTATGGGTTTAAGGGATCCAATTTCACTATTTAAGGGTTTCAATTTCACTATTAATATAGGGTTTAATGGTTTTGATCTCACTATTTAAGGGTTTCATTTTCACTATTTAAGGGTTTTAATTTCATAATTAATATTTGGTTTAAATGGGTTTCAATTTCATTGTTTATAAATGTCAACTCACTATTGAAGGCTTTCAGTTTCAATGTTGATTTTGGGTTTAAGGGTTTCCATTTCATTTATGAAGGATTTCAATTTTACTGTCAATATTTGGTTTAAGGGTTTCAATTTCAATGTAGAACAGTTTCAATTTAACTATTTAAGGGATTCGATTTCACTGTTTAAGGATTTCCAATTTCACTATTAATATTAGGGTTTATGGGTTTCAATTTCACTATATAAGTGTTTCAATTTTACTATTAATATTGGGTTTAAGTGTTTCAAGTTCATTGTTTGATGGTTTCAATTTCACTATGAGTATTGGGTTTATGGGTTTCAATTTTACTGTTTATGAATTTCAATTTCATTGTTAAATAGTTTCAATTTCACTGTTGATATTGGGTTTAAGGGTTTTGATTCCATTATTCAAGAGTTTTAATTTCATTGCTACTAATGGGTTTAAGGGTTTCCATTTCACTTTTGAAGGGTTTCAATGCCACTATCAATATTTGGTTTAAGGGTTTCAATTTCAATGTTGAAGGGTTTCAATTTAACTATTTAAGGGATTCAATTTCACTATTTAAGGGTTTCCAATTTCACTATTAATATTAGGGTTTATGGGTAAAATATTAAGAAACAAATTAAAACTATGATAAGAACAATTAAAATCTCTATATCTCTATGAGTAGACCATAAAAAATGACAAGGAAACTAAGATAATGTTACTTTAACATGACCAATCGGGATTATGATTACACAGAGAAATTAATAGTATGTATGAGGTATGACAAATACTTACAAAAATAAGTACCAATCCACAATACCATGAAAAAACACCATGATCTTTTCGGTCAAACTCTTGAGGTAGTATGCATTGTGATAATACTCCACAATTTTTTTTGGTCATACTTTAGGTTACACTCTTCTCCATTTTGAGTATTTGAGTAACTTCCAATTTTGATCTTCACATAATATGTATACACATACCTTAGGGACCACAACTGAAGTATATATTTCTCTTTATATTTCTTTTGAAGGGAACAATTTATTCTTTCCAAGTAACATATGGAATCCATACATGGATAATTTTGAGCTGAAAATAAGTGGATGCTTATTTAAAATTTACCTCATTATTATCTACTACATGTATAGTTGTAGAAATATATTCCATGGATGTGACATTCTTGTTCTATGGTGTGCATCTCCATTTATGATGATGTTCTATGATGAAGACCTAGAGATACCTCCATTTATAATGTTGTCTAATTATATCTTTGAAAGTGTATGTCTAATTTTATATCTAAATTTTCTTAGCATCGATTAGGCTTCTATGTTATTTGATTATCACATTCTTCACCCTATGTTACTCCACCAATTGCTAATTTATGATTCTCCTTACACTAAGTATTCTATCCTAGTTATTGAATATAGTATTATATCCTAAGCTTACTCATTATGACATTCATGGTCTCAGCTAAGTCCACCAATTGCAATATGCACTAAATTTATAATATTCTCTGATTCTATCTTTGAATACATGTCTTTCCTACAGGATAAAAGGTTTCTATGTATTCATTTCACTCATATTGACTAGTAGTATTTTTTTTTTGAATGCTTCTATCATACCTGGACTTAGTATTATATCTCTACACTGTATACATAGTTGCATTCAATTAGTATGCTTCAGTCTCATTAAATTGTAGGGCCAAGTTCCTTTGATAGTTGTGGTAATGGGGTCTTCAATTACTATATCCATTACTCCAAACCCATTATTAATAGTGAAATTAAAACCCTTAAATAGGAAAATTCAAACCCTTAAACATAATATGATACATTTTCTAGCATTGGTTTAAGGGTATACAATACACTCTTCCTTTGTATCCCTTCTCCTTACTTCCATTGAATTGTTCCATTTCATATTTACTTTTCTTATGTCTATATATCTGTGTGTGTGTGTGTGTGTAATTATGTGTATATATTGTAGACACCCAAAATTGGACACTCTTGCGAGTTTGAATTAATTACTAACTTTTCTTCTATTAATTAAATGGTTCTTTAATTATATAATTAATCATATTTTATTATTCCATAACCTAATCTTCTCATCATTTAATCATTTTATTAATATTAATTAAATAATTATTGTTTTTTTTTTAAATCAAAAGTGGGCGAACCACTAGTATTTAATATTATTAATATACAACTAGTTTGAGGGCTCAATTGGGAAAGAACCAATAAGAAAACCCAATATCCTTGCCTGATTACATAATATATGGATATGAAGGGAGTTACAAAAGGAAAGAAAGTCCTCTAAACATAGGACCACTACCAAGATCGACCGATACATACCTTTGGAATCATTTTTAGTGTGGAAAAAATACATTGTGTCCCATATATTGAAGTATTCAATCAAAACCACTATGCCCTAAAAATTGAAATCTAGAAAGATTTTCAATACATTAAAATTACATCTCAGAAACCCAAAAAACCTTGAGAGATTGCATTCACTCCTCCATTTCTAAGGGGTCGACAATTGCAAATGAACAATTATTATCCTGAGGATGTATACATGAAGGCAGGAACATCACACTTAGCCATTCCAGTGCCTGGTCATGCTAGGGAAGTACTTGGTCATGCTGAGGAAGAACGAGCATCTCACTCATCTATCCCAGTGCTCGGTCATGTTGGGGTGACACAGGCATTTCACACTTCCATCCAGGTACTCAGTCATGCTGGGGAGGCACGAGTATCTCACTTGGCCATCCCAGTGCTCGGTCATCCTAGGGATGCATACATGGTAGCACAAAAATCTCATTTAGCCAACCTAGTACTTGGTCATGTTGGGGCATTTCTCGGTCATGCTGAGGAAGCACAAGCATTTCACTCGACCCTCCCAGTGCTTGGTCATGTTGGGGCAAGGCTTGGTCATGCTGGGGAGGCACAAGCATCTCACTCGACCATTCCAGAGCTCGGTCGTGCTGGGGAGGCGTGGGTATCTCACATGGCCATCTGAGTTCCTAGTCGTGCTCCTCCCTTATAGTTGTCTACAGACTATTCCACCCAATCTAGTCGGCCTGACTGTCTACTTCTATATTCCCCCAACTAGAAGAAGGGTTCTTATCTGCTGGGTTAATGTTGAGGTCTAAAACTGGGGTCGAAGCCGAGTGTTGAGTATAGACATTGTCCAAAATTTGTGCACATGAACATAAAGTTCCTATTGGAGTACCTCTGGTGTGTTTTCCACCTCTAGAATGTTGAGAAGAGTAGCAAATCTGATGCAAATTCTTGCTACAATGACCCCATCAATGTCTCTGCCATGAGCGTGGATGACATTTTACAAATGTTTATAACTTTGTCTGTCTAGGGCCTGTTTGATGCCCTCATATATTACCATGTAGGCATGACTATTTTGTATGTATTACCTTGGAAATAAACCCCCAAGAAGACCAAGCCCATGACAAATATTATAATCTCAGACTGCCCTGTCAAACTTTTCCAATTGTAAAAATTCTTGTCGATGATTTTATTATAAATGATATGCAGCAATTGGGTGCTTTGCAATATGTCCATAGTGTTTGACAAGAAAATTGACATCACTTGGGTCATAAATAAACACCTTTTTTCCTGAGGAGCTGTAATGTCTTCACCTAAAAATTCCTTGACTACTCGGTGGATGTGTGTACTACGGAGCACGAACATACAATGCAGAACAAAGTCATCAATGTGTGCGGAGATGGTGTTTTCGTTGTCTTTGACTTTCAATAGGATTCTATCATTCCAAGACATATAATCCTAGTGATTTTTCCTGTACTCTCTACAATTCATATTAGTTTGCAAAGCCATGGTTGCATGCTGAGTAATGGAAAAATTATCAAGTTCTTACAGAGTTCAACAATGTGTAATTAAGATTGAGAGTAATCCATAGTTTACTGCCTTGTTGAATTTAAATGCTTCAAGTGCGCGAAAGGGATAGTATCGGGCGTATGAATGGATTACAATATTTAACATCGGGGATAAAATAAATGAAGCTTGCTACCGTAATATGAACATCCCCTCATATCAGTTCTACATTAATTTGAGTAAGCAATATGAGGTGCGCAATATCAACTGTACTGGTCTGTGATGAGAAGCGATGGCGTAATCCCCTTTGGCTTGATTAATGAATAATATTGCTATAATCATCAACACTTATATCTTTGTAGTTTGAGTTGTCCTCGCAACTCCATCTAAGTGATGTCACAATAAATATTTTTGGATATCACATTAATTAGTGATGGGTTTAGGATATGCCACCGTCATTGAATTCTTTGTTTAAACATCAATTTTTATAACCTCATCCTCGACTAGACGTTTGAAGTGAGGGTGAATATTAACGAATTGAATTAGGCTATGAGTTTCAATATGATGACCATCACAGCCATAGTTTGACAACCAATCTGCTAATTTATTGCTTTCTCAAAGGGTGTGTGATATGTTGTATTATGTGAAGGAATGGAGGAGAGACCATATCTATTTTAAAATGTAGGCTAAGTTCCTATGTTAAATAATTATTGTTATTTAATTAATCAACCTTAGTTAATTGATTTTTATTGGTTAATTAAATTCAATTTTGATAACCTATAATTTAAATAATTATCTTTAATTATTTAAATTATCTAATTATTCCTCCTAATTAAATTAATTTCTCAAATTGATTTAATTTCATCTCAATTTATAGCTAATTTCATTCTAATTTCATGTTTCTCATAAATTGAATTTTTTAATCAAATTTAAAGCATTTAAATCTTTAGAAAATAAAAAAATAAGGATAATTCTAAATTCTTAAATTTTGAAAATAAAAAATATGCATAATATCTTTGAATTTGGAAATTGATATTTTCTCAAAATCTAAATTCTCTCAAAATCCCAAAAAAATAAAAAAAATATCATTCCTTTTTCTGAAGTTTTGGAAATTATTATCCTCAAAATCCTTTCAATCTTATGTTCTTCTTTATTTCCTAAATAACTCTTTTCTTTTTGAGTTTTAATTGGAAATAAATCTCTAGTTTTGGAAGGTTACCCAAATCCTTCTCCTCTCTAATTATCTTGTCTATCCAAAATCTGCTTTCCTAGAATTGATCTCAATCATTCATCCAATTTTGAATATCTATGTAAACCCCTTTCAAACCCATATGAAGGATCCTATCTTTTGCATTCTAAATCATATGCAGGTTTTATTATCAGCTATTAGCAATCGATCATTTTCAGTATTTAATCAAATCTCTGATTCCAAATGAACTGCTGAATTCAACTCTGGGCACCAACTAGCAATATCTCAAAAGAGTGTAGAGAAGCAACATAAGCACTAGGAATCATTTGATTTTATTTTATATTTAGTTTATTTTATTTTCGATTATGACGCATATTTTTTGTTGTTCTATAGGGTTATTGTTTAGTAGTTTAATTGATTGATTTTGTTGCTACTAATTTCTCTCTTAGTCTTGCATATTTTTCCCCTACGTACATTTGGTGAACCCGACATAAAACAACAGCCCACATAGTTCTTGGAGATGATCTAAATTTAATTTTTGGTGTAGGTAATACGAGTGAGATTAATATTTTTTGTCTTTTCAGAGCTTTTCACAATTGTTTCTTTTATTGCCACATCTACATGTTCTTTACTGCAATTGTTATTTTATTTACCACATGTGTTTATTTTATTACCAAAACTGATGAAACTCTATCACATCTGTCTATTTTATTACCACAGTTGTTTGGTTTATTATTGCATATGATTTCTAATAGAAATTCTCTATTGTGCTTGCACTTGCTCAATCAGGACCTCCTTGTTCCCAATTCCTCTAAGACCCTTTCTCTATCTCCTAGGATCTTCCAAGCCCTCCTCTTACTAGGTTAGGACTTCTTCTAATGCCCCTTCACAAGGTGGCATTCATTAGTGCTTCACTAGGGTAACTATAATTTGAGTCTTGCCAATTCTCATCTCCATCTCTCAACTCCTTCTTGGACACCTCCAAGTGCTTTTCTTGATCACTTGCTTAACTAGTGTTTTTAGGGGATTCAACACCATCTCACACCTTTCCCAAACTCAAATATATCCCTCTAGGTTAGGGTTTTGATATCTCCAATATCAATTCTAAAATTTGGATGCAATTTGGTCTTTTAGGCCTATTAGGTTTATTAGCTCTATTTCTCTAGGTTTTGCTAATTCTGTGAAAACTTTCCCAAACAACTCCACAACTGAGTGTAGGATCTTGATACCCTTTATGGAAATACACAATATTTTGGTGGTCTCAACTCTTCAAGGCCTTTGTACAGGTGATTCCTATATTTAAGGGCTTCTAGGGCTAATTGGTTTCTCAAGAACCAGTCAACTGTCTTCTGCTTCAAAACGTATCCAGATGGATTGGTCATGAGCCAATCTCCTTCATAGGTCTTTGTAAAACCCCATGGACTCTTAAAATCCACTTTGATTCATCTTTCCAATTGAGCCCCTGCATTCAAACACCAAATGACTCTTGCAAGCACCTAACCGGGTTGCTCTGGACTCACCTAGGGCCTACTGATTTTATTATACAGATGTTTCATCATTTCCTTGTTACAAACCTCTAAGAGAAATCGGTTACAAACCCATCAATAATATATATATATATATATATATATATATATATATAACCAAAAATTAGTATTGGTCACTTTTTTGACGTTCTAATATCAGTAATTTTGATGAGAATGCTATGTGTTCGACGTCGATGTAGATGAACGTTGGTCGACAAAATGAGACACTGTGTTTGATGTTTCGACGAGACTGCTATGTGTTTGACGTTGATTCCAGCCAATTGTGGTCAAAAATGCGACACATTGTGTTTGATGTTTCAACGAGACTGCTATGTTTTTTATGTTAATTTTGACCACCTTTGGTCGCACTTTCAGCGAATGTTGGTCGCTTAGATAAAAGGTTTGATATGAAATTCTTCCAGCTTCAAGCAATTTTTTAGGTGAAGATTCAGTCGATAATTCAACCACTAAGTAGGTCGATATGTCGACGATGGGTTTTCCTGTCGAATAAGTGATGAAAAAAGTTTGACAACAGTTTTGGTCGTCTGTTCGACCAATGGGTGTCGAACATTTGACTATTCCTCGTCAAAAAATAGGGTAAAATTCACTAGTGTGAGAGAGGGAGGTGAGGTTTACAAGAGAAGAGAGAATTGTACCTGACACCCCAGACATGAAAAGTGTTGTAAGGTTGGTGAGGGAATTAATATTCTCTACCTGTTGCCCAAATTTTTCCTTTCTATGCAATTTGGCCCTTGTCTGTGTTTCCCGCCCAAAATGGTTAAACCCCTTTTCAAAAGTCTTACTCTTGTCTCATCGCGCAATCATGGTGAAATTTGATTCAATTTATTAAGTTGCGCGAGTGCGTGACGAGTTGCCAATCGCAGTCGTCGCGCAATCGCGATCTATTCTTACAGAAGTCTGATCCGTTCCCGAGTTAGCGACGAGCTGAAGAAATGAGCCATCGCGTAATTGCGAGCTATCCAGGTTGGGTCATTCTAGTCATGCGACCGAGGGGGTCAATGTTTTAAGCCTCATCACGCAGTCACGATATTTGTTCCAAGTAGGGTTTGCAGCTCGTGAGTGCGCGACCGAAAGAAAAGATATGCTCATCGCTCACTCGCTGCAGAAGTTTGAAGTATGAAAAGCAGTGCGTGAGTTAACGATGAGTTGTTTCGAGAGGTCATCGCGCAGTCACGATGTTTTTAGATATCAATGTTTCGGGTCCGTGACCGAGCAACCGTAGTGATTGTTGAGCTCGTCGCGCACTCGCTAGTGTTTTGAGATGATATAATGCCAGCTCGCGACCATGCGACGAGTAGAAGCAAGGATTCATCGCGCAGCCGCCGAAGAAAAAGGTAGAAGAGGAAACAGAGCACGGGTATGTGATCAAAAAAGGAAAGACTCATCACGCACTCGCTGAGCAATAAAGATAAAGGAATATCTGTCTGCGGGTCTGCGACAAGATACAGAGAATGTGTCATCACTCAATTGCCAATGTTTCAAAGTGAACAGGGAATAGCTCGCGACTGAGCGATTGATGAAAAGGAGTGTCGTCGCCTACTCGCATAGAAAGTAAAGCAAAGTATAAGTTGCTCGCGAGTGCGCAATCACAGAAAATGTAATGAATAAAGAGCTCGTCGCTTAGTCACCCAGAATCCAGAAGAAAGAGAGCATAGCTCGCGACTGTGCGACGATGATGCAGATGAGGTCGTCAGAGCCCAAGATGTTTTGCTCAGTTGCAGAAGGATTTCCAAG
>MU227905.1:93886-106520 GCA_018584345.1 Thuja plicata
TGTCCCATGAAGGGACATGTCTCTCCTAGCCTCATTCCTAATATAAATGAAAGAGAGATTGTTGCATTTGGAAAACACATACAAAATAGAGTGCTATTACATTTGCAGCTATCTTAAAACTTAACAAGTTTAAATTTTATCACCTACAAAAAAATTAATATCACTTCCAATTATTAATTTAAACACTTGAAAAGAAATCATAAATATAAAATTACTTTCAAATTTTCATTATTCAAAATAATGAAATGTCAAATTCTTATTATTTTATGTTCAAGAGTTGTTGTAGAAGACACCTAAATTTCTATATTTATTTGGATTTAGTTCTCTAGACTCCTTTTAAAACATCCCTCAAAGTAAACACCTGTCACAAATGAGATGATGGGTGTGCTGAATAAAATCCCACTTACTTGTCAAACATGACTGAATGAGATTTTCAAATGAATCATTTTTTAATGATATTTTTTGTTAGTAGTTTCTGCAGACACCTAAATTTGGTCAGGTGTATTTAATCAGATCAAAAGGCAAATGGATTAATTCAATCAAAAGGGACAAAATCACATCAAATTAGAGGATCAATTAATAAATATATCAATTAATTAAATCTAAGCCTAAAAGGGATAAATCAAAACTATGTAACTGATTTAATCAATTACTTGTATAGTTTAAATCAAAAAATCAAAATCAACCTATTCCCTTACATGGCTAAATTAATTAATTAATTGAATTGATTAAATCCTTATTTCTTTCAACAAAGGGGACAAGAATTTGAATAGCCAATGAGAATCAAGGATTGAAAGCACATGGATCACTCCAAAATTTGCAATTTTGATTACTCATTTAATCCTTCAACATCCTCACCACTCAATTTGTCTCTTTGTACCAACCTTTGAGACCACCATTTAAATGGTCTCTCCATTTGAAACGATTTGAAAGCCTTCAACTCAACTAAACTTTGATCATGATAAATTTAACTCTACCCCTACCCTTGGGAAATCCTATAAATACCATGCATTTTGAGAGCATTAAAAATCATAGACATTCATGAGAAATTGCATCTACACTATAGATAAATTTTCAAGATCATAGCATTTGAGAGTAATTTGAGAGCATAATAAATCAATTTGAGAGCAAGATTGAATGAATTGCATTGTAATTTGAGAATTTGAGAGCTAGATTAGGCATTATCATACATCATTTTCTCATTCTAGGACTGTCACTAATGGAGATTAAAGCTAAGAGCTTCATTAGCATGCTTAGTTAGAGAACCATGGAATGCTTCTTGATTGATTATCAGTTCTTTGTTTAAATTAGATTATCTTTTCACATAATTGATTGATTTCATATTAATTTCATGAAGGTATACTTTATATGTACACATTTTCTTTGCAGATGCCTATTGAGAATATATATCTTACACTCAAATTGTCTGTCCACGACAACTAAATTACATTCAAATTGATTAATGCAATAAAAAAATATTGTGTATATTGTGTGTCGTAGAAAATAATGTTCACGTGTGGAAATTTACGAGTGTCGTGTAAAAATAAAAATAAAAGATGTTTGAGTGAGCATTTTGGTGCGCCCTGAGTAAGTGCTTATCTTTGCAATGGACAATTCAAGCATGATTTTTTATTTCTTCGCCCGCATTCGTAAGCATGATTTATTATTGCATAAACTTATATTGATGGGATGTGAATACAAGAAATTATGTGCACTTGAATAGACTAAACATTATTGTGTTGTATAATTTTTACACACTGAAGTCTTTAGTGGCAGTTGAGAATTCCTAGAATGCAACACATCATGTCACAAAATACTAGTAAAAACATTTGAAAGCTTATTAGATGGTTCATATATATAGTCAAATATTATATAAAAATGATTTTTAAAAACATCATAAACAAAATATAAAAAATAACAAATATTTATAATTTTATGAAGGAATTGCTTTATATTTAAAAGTTGTATGATTTTTGGTTGTTTGCGATTTATTTATAATTTAAAAAAAAATTGTTTTTAAAAATAATTAATAAAAGGATGAAGTCGAGATTGCATTACTAATAATTGTAAAAGAAAAATACATAAAGTCTAAGAAAAAATAGCACTTATCTCATGAAACTTGCCATACCAAACTGAGTCCTTAACTGAAAATGTGAAGGTTAATAGTCTATCATAAATTCAACCATGTATGTGCACCTCGAAGGGGGAAAACGAGTCTAATTATATCTATTTAAAAACCTTGAGTTCCCTCTCAGCCATCGACATTAAGCATTCCTAAATATTTTCTTCAAAATTACTACTAAAATATACTCTTATCTACTGCACCAGAGGGGACACCAAAATTAACCAGAAGTCATCTTTTCTGGCCTTAGGAAGCAAAATTATGTTCATCTTTTTGGAGCGTACATACCGACTGCCCGTGCTCAGACACCGACGCCTTTCCTCTTTCTCCACGTTTCAGAACCCTTGTATTCCTTGACTTGTCGTGAGAACGCTTGGAACCCGCCACCAACATTTCTACTATATTTTCTCACCTCAAACTGTTGTCCACAAAGAAGTATTTTGCACACTGATGGAACCCCTACAAATTGACATTCTTCCCTTTATCCTGTTTCTTATCCACCTTCGAAGAAGATTTCCGTAGACCGTCTTCCTCTTCATCATTTTCACCAAAAGGGACATAACCTTCTTCCATCATGTAATCTTTCCACCAGTTAGGACTAGTGGTCGCCTTTAATCCCAGCCACCTTTGGAAAAAATTGATATTTCTCAATATTTCTGGTTTGTGGGCTTCAAAAGCTTTCTTATCGCGCATGGTAAGAATTGGTCTCTTAGTTATCTCTTCCTCAGAAGGCCCAATCAAATCCTCTCCCTTATTGAAATCAACCAAGAATGGAAAAAGCTCTTGTTTAGGCTTCTCTTCCTCCTTAGGCTTGAGAAAGATGGCATAACCCTCACCTCTTTCATCTTTAAGGGCATTAATGAATTCCTTTATACTACACAACAAGACACTAGGGGTCTTGGCGTGTGACTCATCCTCTTCCAATAAGGACTAGATTTTGAAAGTTCTACTGTCTTTCTTGAAAGATATGGAATTCTATTTTCCATCATACATTGCACCCCTGTCATATTTCCAAGGCCTACCCAATAGAAGATAGAATGCATCCATAGGAAAAACATCACAAAGAAATATTTCCTTATGACCTGCAATTGAAAACTCCACCCAAGTTTTCTCATTCACCAACACACTCTGCCCTTCATTCAACCATGTCACTTTGTATGGATTGACATGAAGTATCTTTACCAATTTCAGTTTGTTTACTGCTTCCCCTGATATAATATTGTCTGTGGAACCTGAATCCATAATCACTTTGCAAACTTTACCGAGGATTTTACATCTCACTCTAAACAATGCTCTCCTATGCTTGGGTTCATCCTTGACTAGCTTTCTAATCAGAAATCTTCTGAACATTAGGTTTTCTCCCATCTTTGACTCAATGTGATCAACCACTGGTGTCTTGACACTTGTTGCATCTTCTTGAGCATATTTAATCCTCTTACTACTATTTGAAGAAGTGGGCTTATCCAGGAATCTATAGGCAGGGTGACCCAATTGACCACAGTTATAACATTTCATACTTGAAAATTATGAGTTTTTTCTGCTTGAACCCCTTCCTCTACTAGAGCCTCCTTGAGTACCTCTACCTCTGGTATAACCCCCTCTTTGAGTAGTTTCACTACCATGTATTGTCAACTTGGACTCTCCCTAGTTTCTTTGTTCATTTCCTCTTCCTTGATAACCACCTCTATGACCCCCTTGGTATCTTCCTCTTCCTCTACCTCTAATATTAGAGTCTCCTTATTTTTCCTTTCTTCCACCTTAAGAGCTAATTGGTGGCACTTCTGAACAGTGGTTGGAGTCCACAAACTTATCTCTTCTTGGATGTTCCATTTTAGACCACCCAAGTATCTTGCTACCTTAATAGGCTCCTCTTCTTGAATCTTTGATCTAAGGCATAATTTCTGAAACTCCTGTATTTAAGAGGCCACATCCAAGTATTTTTGCTTTCAACCTTGTCTCTTTCTATGAAGTTGTATTTCATAGTCTTCTGGCACATAATTTTCTTTCACTTTAGTCACCATGGATTTCCAGTTAGCTATAGGTTGTTTACCCATCCTAACTCTTTCATCTTGCAGGTACTTCCACCATGTCAATGCCAATCCTCTTAGCCTTGAATTTTCAACCTTGAGTTTTTGTTCCTCTATAACACCTTCACACTCAAAATGGTTTTCCATCCCCTCAATGCACTCCATCACTGCCTCAATATCCATTTTCCCACTAAATAATGGTACACCTTCTAATTCCTTTCCTCCTAGTGCCTTGATGGCTTTCAAGAATGGTTCTTCAATTAATGGAGGGTATGGTTCAGGGATGATATCTTCTTCATCAATCTTCTTTTTACCTTTGTCACTACTTTCACCTTCTTTACCTTTATGTCTAGCTCCATCAACAACTTCTTGTAGTTTTACTCTCATCTCGTCAAGGGATTCTTCACAGAGTCTATGTTTCTAATTTTTCTCACCCATCTCCTTAGCTAACTCTACATTATTCACCATACTAATCTCCCCTACTGATTCACCAGTATATAGAGACATACACCAATTCCCAAATTTTTAACTTGCCCTAATACCAATCTGTTGTAATGACAATGCTTTCTCACAACCCTATCTTCTGCTAGGGTCTTCTATAGGCCAATTATCTATCCTATTAGGGTCCCTCTCAACCCTTAATACACAAGGATTATATTATCAATCCTTCACCTATTCAACTTGCCCACACCAATGATGAACTCAACTCAACTATCAACACACCCCATAGATGTCTTCTTGCATCTTCCACACTAAGTGATCCATTATGATTATGAATAACCACCAAATGGAGAGGAAGTTTTATATCAAGGTGATTGAAGCCAATACAATTCCTAATAACATAGATTGCAATGAAACCCTTATCAATTCTAAGAACTTGCTCCAAACTTGTCAAAATAGGGCTACAAGGAATTAGGTGTAATAAGACACCTTTTTGCACATAACTTCAAAACTTGCTTAAAAAGGTGGTAAAAAAAATGCATTTCCTGACACCCTTTTCCATAACACCTCAGGTTTATTTGGTCTCACTTCCCCAAACTGTCCGTACATTGGGTTACTACATTTAAGCCTAAAATCAAGGGTTTCTCAAATTTCAGAGAACAACCATAAAGGTTTGTTCTTTCACCTCCAAGAACTCTTCATCAGAATGTCTCCTTGGACATGGGGCTTCTTTACACATATTCCATCCTGTGCACATTCTCTGATTGAAGAAACTAATGCATTCAATCTCTCTTAATGCTTCTGCAACTCACTGTGATCCCTAGCCATGCATCTCTGGCTCGCTTAGGGAATTAATGCAAAAATAGCTCTATTTCTTTCCAGGGCCCAACTTCTTGCACCAATAATGTACAAGGAATCATCTCCCAAATATGAAGGAACCGAAGGGAAGCCACGGTGGGAAAAGGAGTTATGACTCCATTACAAAAACTATCTAGACCTGACCAGCAGCAGTAAAGAACACAAAATATTTACAAGAAGTGAATAAAATTAAGAAAAAAGACTATAAATTCAAAGATCAACTACTCTACATAATGCATGAGTTACAATGCTAAAACCAATCCATTAAAGATCCACTGTAATGCAAAAACAACAAAATTCTACACACACTCACATATGCATGCTTGAATTCAAAAATGTATGTCCGTACAGTGGCAACCAACCCTACTACAATGTCCAAACTTCCCTTATATAGGGTGGTGAAGTCATTATCAACCCATTAGGGCATCTATTGAAAGATTTTTCCAATTCTTCCAAATTTTTTCAGAGCAACATTGCAAAGTTGCAAAATGTAACTTTGACAACTTTTCCCCATTTCTTGCAAACCATATCAAAATGATTCAAAACTTCACTAAACTTCACCAAAGACCCAAATAAGGTTAGTAACATGATTCTAACCTACCTTAGACCTACTGACCTCATGATTACATCATCATGACACATGTGCCAATTAGAAGGATTTATAACATGTTAGCCCTAATTGCACTTCCAAAAGGTCCTAAGACTCTAACTGAACACATCCTAACTCAAACATGCTATGGTCAACATGACCTCAAGCTTGACTCTATCTTATTAAAAAAAAAAAATGCCCTCAAGGTGCGCGTGCACACACACACACTAACATAACTAGATTTCCAAAATAATCTATGGGTGATCCTGCACCATTGCAAGATGCCCTAACAGAAAAAATGATGAAAGAAATGATAGATCTAATGAAAAACAAGATGACAGAGATTATAGAAGTAATCGACAGTATGACAGAAGAGATAATCAACATTATAAGGACAAAGGTAAGAAATATTACTACATTGTTGAAGATAAATACAATGATACTGGTTCAGGTACTGATGAAGATATTGAGACAGTGTTCATAACTTTGAAAGATGATTCAAATGAAGATGAAAGGCATGTAGAAACATCACTTATTTCTAAAGTCAGTAAACATGACATTTGGGTTATTGATAGTGGCTCTACACATCACATGACTGGAGATAAAGGGGAATTTTAATATCTTAAACATTATGATGGTGGATCTGTTAGAATGGGAAATGATACACCTTGTCAAGTGAAAGGAAAATGTACTATTATGATGAAAAATCAAATCAAATGTCAGAATGCATATTGGGTGAAAGTACTTAACTATATGATGAGGAGATCTAACTCACAAGAGTTTTCTTTCTCTTCTCAAGGCCTTTCCTAAGACCTTAATACAGTACTTATCTCTACCCCAACCAAAGGGAATTCCTATGGTCCCTCTACTCCACTCAAATCTCTCCACCAATTTCAAACTCTCCTTAATCCTTCTCTACTCAACTGTGCATCCACAGGCTCAATTCAAGTACCTATGCTCCCAAACTGTTCTTGGAAATAGAAATAGGTGTTCACACTATTTCACCTTCACCTTCAATCTTTCTTGACATATTTTTCTAGATTCTTTCATAGATTTCCCATCGAGTTCATTCTTTCCTATTTTCTAGGCCTTGTAGCCTTTTTAGCCCAATTAGGCCTCCTAAAACCACCAATCTTGGAATTCCTTCCAATCCACCTTAACAACCCACAAAACTAACTATGTATTCTTCCTAAGGACCTCCTAGGCTTCCATATTTCCTAGGTCTTAGGTCTTCATACTGTCTGTACATAGGACTTTCAGTAAATCCCTATTTTTAAGGGTTTCTAGGGCATGTAAACAAGTCTGACTTCTTTGGTCTCACTAAGTGCACTAATGGATTCCTCTAAAATTATCCTTGCAACCACATATACTTTTCACATGTCCCTACATCCTCCAACTCAAGATTGACACAAACCAATCCATTAAACAAGGTTTCTTGCCTCTACAACTGTGAAAACTCGTAACCGGATACCTTTGTACTCGCCTAGGGCCTACTTGCATAAATAGCTCCCTTGTATGAAAAAAACCCTAAATCCATATTTACACTATATACAGAGTTCCCTTCTTTATTCTAAGTGTCCATTGAGATTCAACCATGGGAACTTAAGAAGGAACCATATTTACATGGTTAACCCTGTTCAGGACATCAAACCAGAAGAACTTAAAGAATTTACAAAATGATAAAGAAATTCACCAAATTCTCAAATAAAATCCAAAAAAATTAATTAAATAACAAGAAATAACACCTCAATGCATTAGAGTAGACCATTCAATCCATTAAAGTGGGATGATGACTCGAAACTAGTCTCTATATCACAAAAATAGTGCTTCCACTAAGTCAGTCCATAAAATCTGACAACCAAACCTTCAATTAGGGTTTGGGTAATTTTATATAGTCCATCCCCATGTGCTCAGACCCTAAGTTTAAGATTTGGAACCATTAAATTCCGAATACAACATTAGAGGAAATGTTGTCATGACAACTTTGCAAAGTTGTCATGAGAAACTTTTGCAACTTTTGCACTTTTATCTTACAACTACTCTCACTTGCTCAACTTGATCCAAAATAATTTCATTGTATCTTAAATCACCTAAAAACAACAAAATAGCACTTGTCCCTTGATTTTGGGATCTTGGTCATTATTTGACCAACTTTTACTTTCCTAGTCCCCTATTGCAAAACTGACTATCTAGGACCTTCTTGGACTTAACCAAAGACAACACTTAACAAATCCTATTTACACACACACTTTGGGACTTTATCTTAGTCCTTATTCATTGGTGGTTTTCTATAACCACCTATAAGAAAAAATTGAAACTAGGATCAAACAAGACCCTAAGGTGCTCCTGTACCATTCTCCCCCTGCAATAAGAAAGTCAGGGTACTTGAGGTGTGATGAGCTCAGGATGATGCCATGCTTCTTGAAATCCCCCTCTACCATCCAAGTATCATTTGATTCAGGTTGATGCATCCATTTCACTAGGTGCTCCATGTAGGTCTTGTGTCTAGTCTTCTTCTTCACTCTAGAATCTAGGACCTTCTCAGCTTGAGGCTTGATCTGATTAGGGACTTTGATTTCTTCCACATCCTTAGTCACCTTTGTACTGTACTCTTTCTCATCTATCTCTGGACCCTTGTATTTAATCAAATCCTTCACATTAAAAATGAGAGAAATGGACATCTCCTTTGGTAAATCTACTTTGTAGGCATTGGAGCCATACTTAGCCAATAACTTACATGGACCAATCCTCTTCATTTGTATCTTTCTTGGTATGCCTTTTTGTAGTATGGATTTGTTAAAATTCTCCTACCTCAAACTATAAGTCTCATCTCTTTTCATCCACTTTAGCTTTAAGCTTCTGATTAGCCTCCATTAATGTCCTTCTCACATGTTCATGAACCTCTCTCATTGACTGAGAAAAGTCATCTACATGTCCACTGATCCCTTCACAACCTTTTAAGTCCCTAAGCTCAAAAACACCCCTTGGATGTAATCCATACACCACTTCAAGTGGACTTTTACCAGTAGTCCTATTGGTACTGTCATTATAGGCAAACTCTGCTTGAGGTATGACTTGTTCCCATCCTTTCCAATACTCCTTAGTTAGGAACCTTAGCAGATTACCAAGTACTCTGTTAATCACCTCTATTTGTCCATCCATTTGAGGATGATATGAAAAGCTATGTGCCAAGTTGGTTCCCAATCTCTTCCATAATGTTTTCCATAAGTGTCCCATAAATTTCACATCTCTATCTGATACAATACTAGTTGGAAAACCATGCATCCTCACTATTTCTTTAAAGAAAATATGAGAAATATGACTAGCACCATGAGTTGTTTTACAAGGGATAAAATGACTCATTTTACTGAATCTATCTACTACCACAAACACACTATCCAAACCAGTTGGTGTTCTAGGTAATCCCACTATGAAGTCCATACATATGCACTCCCAAGGCCTATTTGGGATGAGAAATGGCTAATAGATCCCTGCATTTGAAGATGTTCCTTTTGCCTTTTGACATATGCCACATTTCTCAACATACCTCCTTACATCCTTCTGCATTTTAGGCCAATGATAAAATCTCTCCACTAGATCTAGGGTCTTATTTAACCCAAATTGTCCACTCAAACTGCCATTATGCTTCTCTTGGATGAGGTTCTCCCTCATGGAACCCCTTGGAACACATAGTTTCTTCCCCTTGAATAGTAAGCCATTCTGCAATGTATAATCAACATACTCACTATGGAAATGGTTATCAAGATCAGTGCATACCTTATAGATCTCTGAGAAATCTGCATCTCCTTCATATAGATCCTTGAATCATTCAAATCCTGAGCTTCGTAATTGTATTTATTGGATAGTGAGTAATCTCCTACTAAGTGCATCTACAACTTTATTGTTCACTCCCTTCTTATGCTTGATTATAAATGTGTATGACCATATAAATTACATCCACTTTATGTGTCTCAAACTAAGCTTCTCTTGTGTATTGATCTAGCTAAGAGCTTTGTTATTTGTGTATACCATAAATTATTTTGGAAAAAAGTAGTTCCTCCACTTCTTGAGAGCTTGAACCAATGCATAAAGCTCCAAGTAATAAGATGAGTATCTAGACTTTGCCTCATTTAACCTTTCACTAAAGAAGGCTACTGGCCCTCCTTCCTAACTTAGGACTGCACCCACTATTATATTTCTAGCATCACATTCTACAATGAAAAATTTGTCAAAACTTGGCAAAACCAGAATGGTTTATGTAGCCACTTATTTCTTCAATCTCTCAAATCCTTCATTGGCTTCCTTGTTCCATATGAACTTTGTCTTGACTCCTCCTTTTATAGTATCAAGGACAAAGTGCACAAATTTCATTGAATCTCCTCACAAACTTCCTATAAAACTGAGCCAAACCATGGAAGATTCTCACTTTTGTCCCTATTTTTGGACTAGACCAACTTAAGATTGCTTCAACCTTGTTTTGATCCATATTTAGATCACCTTGGGAAACTACAAACCCTAAATAGACAAGTTCTTGTTTCATGAATTCACTTTTCTCAAGGTTGATGGTTAACTTCTCCTCTTGGATTTTATTGAACACAATCTATAGGTGTTTCATATGCTCTTCTTTGGTTTTTCTAAAGATGAGGATATCATCTAAGTAGACTACTACAAATACACCTATGTAACCCTTCAAGACTTCGTTCATGACCCTCATAAAAGTACTAGGTGCATTTGGAACCCCAAATGGCATGACTAACCACTCCTAGAGTCCCTTTGTGGTTTTAAAAGAAGACTTCCACTCATCCCTGGTGTAGGAGCACCCTTGAGATGCCAACAAGTTGGTGGACAGGTCAGACTAGTGTTGAAACACAAGAAAAGTGGAATTGTGTAAAAGATGTAAAAATGTTGCATAGCAACATTAGCAACTTTTCAAAAGTTGTTGACAACATTTTAAGTTGTCTTAAGATTTTGGTTTCTAGACCAGGGGGAGTTTAACCAAGGGTAAAGACATTTGAGTTAGAGTATATATGTGGTGGAAAACCCTAATTTGAGGGGCTGAACTTATTGTGTACGGACTGTATACCAGAGAGCAGACAATTTTGAATGAAAACAAGTGAAAGTTGATGAAAGTGGATTAGATTTGTGTCTATAACCTTTGGAATCCATTTGTGCATTTGTTTTAGTGCTTTCCATATACTTATTTTGATTTTTAGTTACTTTTCTTTTGTGGTTTTTAAATTCTTTAGTTTCAGACAGTTTGTTGTCCAGTTTTGACCAAGGAGCAAGGATGTGGACCTAACTCCACTTCCCACCATTGGTTTTGTACTGCCATCTGGGAATAGAGACTAGGTACATGAAGCTTCAAGATTGTGGAAGGAGGAGCTCTAAAAGTACTTGCAAGTATTTTTAATAACTTTCCCTAGGTGAGCTACATGCATAGCCCGGTTAGGAAAAGCAAGTGACAGTTGGTTTTAAAGTTGCAGGGGGTGTTCTCATGAGCCAAGGAGGCCATGGGTGTACTAAAGGATATTATGCAGGTGTTCCCCAAAGTGTAGGAGTGCCCAAGAATCCAACATTCCAAGTTTTGAAGCCTAAGACCTCAAACTGGTCCAAAAGCAAGAAAGAAGCCATTTTCAAGAAGTAGGGTGTACGGACAGTACTGGACCCTAAGACCTAGAAAATCCTTGTGGGTTTTTGGCTTACTTGAAGACTACTAGAAGATATTTGGGGAATCTGTGAAGTTTTCATGCAAAAAAAGTGTTGTCCTACAATTTAGGAGGCCTAATTGGCAAAAAGGCTACAAGGCCTAAAAAGTAGGAATCTAGAACTCGATGGAAATATGGTCCAACTTGATGGTTTCAAAACTAGGTTGCAATCCGAAAATGGAGTATATTGAAGCCCTAACCCTCCTGCAAATCCAAATGTAATTTTAGGGCTTGGAGTGGTTTGAGTGGAAGGTTCTTGTAGAACACAAGAATGGTGATTTTTGGACAAGATAGGTAGCTTCTTGGTTGGAGGGAAGAGTTGATTCTTCCAAGTGGTAGAGGGTGGATTGAGGAAGCCCTAGAGGTCATAGGAGAGGCCTAAGAAGAGTTTCAAGCAAAATCAGGAGGTTACCAAGGAGGCTCCCTATCAGAGTGGTATCAGAGCCCAAGTTCAAGATTTGGGAAAAGAAGAAATAGTGCAGCTAGTGAATGTTGCAGACCAAAGACTCAAGTGAGGAGTCTAGTGCATCAAGCAAGATGGTGATGAATTCTGAATTGGCCAAGAAAGTGGATAAAAAAGAAGAGGATAACAGGTTGCTGAGAGAGAGATTGGCTCAAATGGAGCAACTCTTGGATGAAGTCCGAGCTAAGGTAGATAGTGTAAAGGACAAGGTAGACCAGAAAGGGGAAAAAGAAGCTAAGGAGGAGTGGGACCTAGATGAAGAAACACCTACCCCTGATCTATTCTTACCAGAGGAACCCTTCTTGAAGGCACTCAAAGCCTTGAGTGGTAAAGCCTTGGAGGGTGTGCCACTATTTAGTGGACAAATGGATGCTGATTTGGTTTTAGACTGGATAGACAGCCTTGAGAATCATTTTGAATGTGATGGGG
>MU227905.1:107154-147082 GCA_018584345.1 Thuja plicata
GCCTCACACTTTGCAAACATGAAGTGTTTTCATTGCAATCAACTAGGCCATCCAACCTATAGATGCCCGGAGAAAGCTTCTACCTCACATGGTGAGAAAAGAGTAAATTAAATTTCTCAAGAGGATATTAATAGTGGTAAAGCCCCTGAAATCAATCTTGATTCAAAAAGTGGGGAGAATCTTATGATTAGGAGAATACTCATTAAAGAACCGGTCAAAGAAGAAGCCAAGCAAAGGAGGGCACTATTTAGATTAAAGTGCAAGATTCTTGGGAAATTTTGCAAGATGATTATAGAGTCAGGGTCTACTGATAACATTATCTTAGAGGAGGCAGTCAGCAAGTTAGGATTGAGAAAAATACTCCATACCAATCCATACCGAGTAACATGGTTGAATAAGGGTCAGCATGTTCTTGTTAATGAGAAAGCATGGGTGAATTTTTCAATAGGGAAGTATATGGATAGAATATTATGTGATGTACTCCCAATGGATTCATGCCACCTACTCTTAGGTAGGCCATGGCAGTTTGATAGGAAGATAATTCATGATGGAGAGAAAAATTTCTATTCTTTCAAGAAGGATGGGGTCACCTATTAAATTCAGTCACTTGTGGATGATGAGAGGTCTATAGCAGCTGAGACTAATGTCTTATTATAGGGAGGTAAGGAGTATTTGTAGACAGTAAAGAGTGGAGAATTTTTACACTATGCTATCATGCTTAAGCCTAGTGAAGAGAAGAAGAAGCAACAAACACCATTGCCAAGTGAAGTGCAAGAGTTGTTGGAAGAGTTCAAAGACATAGTTAGTGATGGGACACCAGCAATGTTACCACCTCCAAGAGACATAAGTCATCAGATTGACTTCATACCCAGAGAATCTCTACCAAACAAGGTAGCATACAAGGTGACTCCTGACCAAAACAAGGAGATAGCAAAACAAGTCCAAGAACTTTTGGACCAAGGTCTTATTAGGAAAAGCATTAGTCCATGTACAGTACCAATGGTTCTAGCAGCAAAGAAGGGAGGCAAGTGGAGGCTTTGTACAGACTCAAGAGAAATTAACATGATCACTGTGAGATATCGGTTTCCCATTCCTAGGATTGAAGATCTTATGGATTGTTTGGGAGGAGCAAGGTACAACACCAAATTGGATTTGAAGAGTGGGTACAATCAAATAAGAATTAAGGAGGGGGATGAATGGAAGACAACATTCAAGACAACATAAGGGCTCTATGAATGGTTGGTCATGCCCTTTGGACTTAGCAATGCTCCAAGCACCTTTATGAGGTTGATGAATGAGGTATTAAAATACTACATAGGTAGATTTGTAGTTGTGTACCGAGATGACATCCTCATTTTCAGTAAGACAAAGGAGGAACATCTCCAACATTTGCAGATTGTGATGAAGAAACTTCATGAGGAGAAGTTCTCCATTAACTTGGAAAAATGTGAATTTATGAAATAGGAGTTGATCTATCTTGGTTTTGTGGTGTCACAAGGAACCTTGAAGATGGATCCCAGCAAGGTTGAGGCAATTTTGAATTGGCCTACCCCTACATGTAGCTTTGAGGTGAGAAGTTTCCATGGACTTGCACAATTTTATAGAAAGTTCATTAGAGGCTTTAGTGAAATATGTGCACCAGTCTTAGATACAATAAAAGGTGGAGTGAAAACTAAATTCAAATGGACTCCAGAGGCTGGTAGAGGTTTTGAAGTATTGAAGAAAAGAGTGGAAACACAACCTATTTTGGTTTTTCCTAATTTTGATAAGTTGTTTACCCTTGAATGTGATGCAAGTGGTATAGCTGTTGGGGCAGTATTGAATCAAGAAAATAGGCCAGTGGCCTTTTACAGTGAGAAGTTGAATGAGGCCAAGAAGAGGCACTCTTATTATGATCTAGAGTTATATGCATTGGTGCAAGCTTTGAGGAAATGGAGGCACTATTTGTTGCCCAAGGAATTTGTAGTTTATACTGATAACCAAGCTTTGAGTTTTATCAATTCTCAGGAGAAGTTGAGCAACAAACACCTTAAGTTGATGGAATATTTGCAGGCCTATACCTTCACTATCAAGCACAAGAAAGGGCAGATGAATCAAGTGGTTGATGCTTTGAGTAGGAGACTCTTGACAGTCCAAGAAGTACAGCTGCAAAGTATAGGCATAGAAAGCTTCAAGGAGCTTTATGAAGGTGATGAGGACTTCTCAGAAGCATACAAGGTATGTAAAGACTTCAAAAACCATTTCCATAGTCAATTTGTAGACTATACAATTCAGACTGATCTCTTGTTTAGAGAAGGGCAGCTATGTGTTCCCAAGGGATCTATGAGAGATAATGTTATTCAAGAAAAGCACAATGGCAACTTTAGTGTGAATTTTGGCCTAAATAAGACATTGGAATTAGTGCAAAGGTTCTATTATTGGCCTAGGATGCAGAAGGACATCAAGAAGTATGTGGAGCAATGTTTGGTTTGCAAAAAATCCAAGGGAATATCATCAAATGCAAGTTTTTATCAGCCTTTGCCCATTCCTAATAGGCCTTGGGAATGTATCAATATGGATTTTATTGTTGGGCTGCCTAGAACTAAGTCTAGTTTTGATAGTATATTTGTGGTGGTCGATATGTTTAGCAAGATGAGTCATTTCATTTCTTGCAAAACCACCCATGATGCCAGTCATATTGCTCATTTGTTCTTTAAAGAAGTGGTAAGGATCTATGGTTTACCCATTAGCATAGTATCTGACAGAGATGTAAAATTCATGGGTCATTTTTGGAAGACCTTGTGGTCAAGGTTGGGAACCAATTTGTCATTTGGGTCAGCCTACCATCCCCAAACAGATGGTCAGACTGAAGTGATCAATAGAGAATTGGGAAATCTCCTTAGGTGCTTGACAAAGGAGTATGGAGTGATGTGGGATTAGATGTTACCACAGGCTGAATATGCCTATAATGATAGTGCAAACAGGACAACAGGAAAAATCCCCTTTGAAGTAGTTTATGGGCTACACCCTAGAGGTGTGTTGGAGTTGAGAAACTTGGAAAATGCAGAAGGAAGGAGTGCATATGTAGATGATTTTTCTCAATCCATGAAGGAAGTTCATGAGCAAGTAAAGAAGCAGCTCCAAGAGGCTACACAAAAGTTGAAAGATAGAGTTGATGAAGGAAAAAGAGATCTTCAGTTTGCTATGGGTGACCTTATGATGGTGCATCTCAATAAGTCTAGGTTGCAAAAGGGAGTCCCCAGCAAGCTGCAAATGAGGAGGATTGGTCCTTGCAACATTCTTGCAAAGTATGGGAAAAATGCCTATAAACTTGACTTGCCAACAGATTTGGCCATCTCTCCTATTTTCAATGTGCAGGATTTAGTCCCCTATAAGGAACCTACACCAGTAGTTACTGAACTATAGTCAGATAGTCAAGAAATAGCAGAAAATGTTCAACTTACCCTTGCACTAGCACCTATAGCAGTCAAGATTTTAGACTCTCGGGTAAAGAAAAAGACTAGGAAGGGAACTTATATGGAACATATCATTCAGTGGGTAGGCATGTTAGAGGTTGAGGCTACTTGGGTAGCTGAGAATGAATTTCAAAAGTAGGGCATTGATCCTAAGCTCCTATCCCCAGAGGTGACATCAGTTCTTAACCTTGGTAGTATGGTGCAGGAGCACCCTTGAGATGCTAGCAAGTTGGTGGTCTTTTGTCATTTTGGGTGTGAGTGTGTGAAAGAACCTCTTATAGGGAAATATAAATACATAAGGTCATGTGGACCAAGAGTGCATAGTATAGATTTTAGTTTTGCTCTGTGTTATGTGAAAATAGCTCAAATTGGCTCAATTAAGTGATTTGTACTTGATGATGTCATCAAATGATAGGGTGATTTCATGGTTTTCTTTAGGGTCCTTAGGTATCCTATAAGGCCTAACTAAGGTTGGATAGGTTAGACTAGTGTTGAAACATAAGAAAAGTGGAATTGTGTAAAAGATGTGAAAATGTTGCATAGCAACATTAGCAACTTTTCAAAAGTTGTTGACAACATTTTAAGCTGTCTTAAGATTTTGGTGTCTAGACCAGGGGGAGTTTAACCAAGGGTAAAGACATTTGAGTTAGAGTATATATGTGGTGGAAAACCCTAATTTGAGGGGCTAAACTTATTGTGTACGGACTGTATACCAGCGAGCAGACAGTTTTGAATGAAAACAAGTGAAAGTTGATGAAAGTGGATTAGATTTGTGACTGTAACCTCTGAAATCCATTTGTACATTTTTTTTAGTGCTTTCCATATACTTATTTTTATTTGTAGTTACTTTTCTTTTGTGGTTTGTAAATTCTTTAGTTTTAGACAGTTTGTTGTCTAGTTTTGACCAAGGAGAAAGGATGTGGACCTAACTCCACTTCCCACCATTAGTTCTATATGGCCATCTAGGAATGGAGACTAGGTCCATGGAGCTTCAAGATTATGGAAGTAGGATCTCAGAAAGTACTTGCAAGTATTTTTAATAACTTTCCCTAGGCGAGCTACATGCACAGCCCGATTAGGAAAAGTAAGTGACAGTTGGTTTTAAAGTTGCAAGGGGTGTTCTCATGAGCCAAGGAGGCCATGGGTGTACTAAAGGATATTATGCACATGTTTCCCAAAGTGGAGGAGTGCCCAAGAATCCAACATGCCAAGTTTTGAAGCCTAAGACCTCAAACTGGTCGAAAAGCAAGAAAGAAGCCATTTTCAAGAAGTAGGGTGTACGGACAGTACTGGACCCTAAGACCTAGAAAATCCTTGTGGGTTTTTGGCTTACTTGAAGACTACTAGAAGAGATTTGGGGGTTCTATGAATTTTTTGTGAAAAAAAAGTGTTGTCCTACAATTTAGGAGGCCTAATTGGCAAAAAGGCTACAAGGCCTAAAAAGTAGGAATCTAGAACTCGATGGAAAAATGGTCCAACTTGATGGTTTAAAACCTAGGTTTCAATCCAAAAATGGAGTATATTGAAGCCATGACCCTCCTGCAAATCCAAATTTAAGTTTATGGCTTGGAGTGGTTTGAGTGGAAGGTTCTTGTAGAACACAATAATGGTGATTTTCGGACAAGATAGGTAGCTTCTTGGTTGGAGGGAAGAGTTGATTCTTCCAAGTGGTAGAGGGTGGATTGAGGAAGCCCTAGAGGTCCTAGGAGAGGCCTAAGAAGACTTTCAAGAAAACTTAGGAGCTTACCAAGGAGGCTCCCTATCAATCCCCCTCTTTCATCCTAATTCGATAATATCCACTCTTAAGGTCTATTTTTGAGAAGTACTTAGCACCCCCAAGAAAATCCATCAAGTATTCTATTCTAGGAATATGAAATCTATAACTAATTGTTATCCTATCTATTTCCCTAGAATCAGTACACATTCTCTAGTTATCTCCCTTCTTAGGAGCCAATACCACTGGAACAACACATGTGCTGAGGCTCTTTCTTATTAGATCTTGGTCCAAAAGTTCTTGAACTTGCCTTGCAATCTCCTTGTTTTGTTCTGGTGTCATCTTGTAAGAAGATTTTTTAGGCAATGATGCCCTTGGCACAAAATCAATCTGATGACTAATTTCTCTTTGTGGAGGTAGTGTAGCTAGTTTCCCATCACATATGATGTCTTTGAATAGATCCAACAATTGTCTAACTTCTGCAGGCATAGGTGTCTAATTGGGTGTCTCTTCCTCCTTTAGTTTCACAAAGATATCATAACCAACTCCATCTTCCTCGTCTTTCAAGAATTATTTTCCACTCATTAACAATGTGTTGGTTTCTTTCCTTTCTACGGTATCCTCCTCTATCAAAGACTGAATCTTATAATTGACTCCATTCTTCTTGAATGAATACTTTTTCTCCTTTCCATGGTGGACTACTTCTCTATCATACTACCATGGTCTTCCAAGAAATAGATGGAATGCATCCATTGGTAGAAAATCACAAAGTATCTTGTCCCGATACTTCCCTATGGTGAATTCAACCCATACTTATTCATTGAACAATATGTTTTTCCCCTTGTTCAACCAAGTTACTTTATAGGGCTTAGCATGAGGTATCTTGTTCAACTTCAACTTCTACACTGCCTCCTCTAAGATCACATTATCTGTTGACCCTGAGTCTATGACGAATCTACATACTTTTTCATGAATCTTGCACTTCACCCTAAAGAGTTCTCTCCTTTGTTTGTGTTCTTCTTTGTTAGGTTCTTTAATCAAGATTATCCAAAGCATTAGGCTTTCTCTTTTCTCTGAATAAGGACTTACCTTAGAATTTTTAGCATTGTCTTCTTCTTGCACATATGAAATTTTCTTCTCTCCTTGTGAAGATGATGGCTTATCTGAACATCTATAGGCAGGGTGACCCAACTGTCCACAATTATAACATTTCATTGAAGAAAAATGTGAGCTTCTTCCAAAACCACCATATCTACCTCTTCCACCACTATGATAAATTCTTCCTCTGCCATAGCCTCCTCTATTGTTTGACTCATTTGTTTTCTCAATGAGCTTAGAGTCTCCTTGACCTCTAGTGTCATTGCTGGAGGAACCCAAAATTTATAATCAATTTCAAATGGCTAAATTATTTAGGGAAGTATCTTCTAGACCTTTTTTTTTGTTTTATGCTTGCTTCTCTTCCTTCCATTCATAATTCTATTATTGATATTATTATGTCCTATGCATTTATCTTGTCTATTTTATTGCATTTTCTTGTTAAATATGCTATGTTCTATGTTTTAAATGACTTATATATATTTGAATTCATAAATATATCCGTTGGCCCCTTTTTTGTGGTCTGTTATTAATTTTTAATATATTTTATGACTTTGGCAGGGTTCACTTTATGTTAAGTCGCATTATCTCTTAATCAAAATGGAATATTCCTTATTATTGAGTGACCTAGTGAAATCATCCAGTCAGGAAATCTCATAAGAAAAAGGAATATGCTCTTATCATTGAGCAACTTAATACGAGCCGTCGATCTCATCTTAATCTCTCTTTGATCCAATGATAGTCGCCAAGTCTCCAGACAAACTGTGGATTAATGAAATCTTCTTCTGACTCCGAGACCATTCAATTGCATTATCTCTTGATCAAACTCAAAGTTATTAGCAGGGTTACTTTTCTCCTTCAGTCACGTGATCGCCATATGATATTGGGGTTAAGTTGAAAATTCATCGATTAAGTCATCACCATTGATACAAATTCAATCTTGTGGCAGTCGTGTGATCTCCAGATCAACATGGAATATTCGACATCATTTAGAGACTTAGTGATATTCATTGATTTTAATCTGGGCATGTCTAAATCTGAGGGTGGTTGCACTATCTCGAGATTAATCATGAGTTAAGAAAAACTTCTTGCAACTTTGAGACTAATTTAAAATCATGACCACTGGTGTGACTCCATTTAGACTTGGGTAAGGTTAAATCCTTTTGGTCACATGATCTCATGAAGTAATCAGAGTTAAAAGAAAGTTTTTGAGATCATGCAACCCCTCAGTTGCAAAGTCTCCAAAGAAGATCAAAGATTAAAATGTAAGGATAAGTTCATTCAGTAATCCAAGTATGCACTGACAAATCAAAGATAGAATGACACATGGCAGTGACTGGGCCCAGGCATTATGTGCTTAGTCGCTAAGTCTCCAAAGGATTCGATGACATCAAAAAAGTTCATGAGACTTGGAGATAGTTGTTGATACAAAGGAAGATCTTATGGTAGTCGCTAAGTCTCGTATGAAACCTGAGGTCAAGGAAAATATATTGCAACTTGGAGACTAAAGACATTTGTAAACCCGATGTCAAAGTGTGGTAAAAAATTAAGTCAAAGGTCAGAGTTAGAGTAGTAAAAGAATAATGGTTTTAGTTAGATCCAATGGCAAGAATGATGGATTAAGGAAAAGATGCAAGATTTTTATTCATTAAGCCATTACACCTGATTGACATGTGTCTCGGCCCCACTGAAAGACTAAGCGATGAAAGATGAAGATCTACGGTGTAGTTCTCGTCTGATCTACAATTGACATTCATTCGCAATGAAAAGATGCATGATGGTTACCCACTAAGGCATTGTGAGATTGTGCCACATGTCTCCGATGATGAAAAGGACAAAATTACCAAGTGACATTGATGACTTGGATTTTCTTTGTCATTGCATGTTTTTATATTGTTACTTTGTTGACTAAGGGTTTTGATTAATATTTGATACATCGACATTGTTTGCATGGAGGGTTTCAAAGGTAATGAAATGAAAATGAAGTGATCTAGATGAAAGATAAAGATCAAAGACATGCAAAAGTCCATTGATATACCTTGTAGAAGTTAAAGAGATATCAGAGATCTATAACAAATTATAAATAAACTATTTGATCATATTATCTCGTTGGTCGATAAATGTTTCTAAAGGATGATAATTTATTCCTTAAATTGTAATTTTGGTTGTTTAGTTGTTGATCTTAGGGATTAGGTTTAGTAGATGAACTGTCGTATTGATATGAAGCTTGTTCCCATCCTTTGAATTTTTTATAAATAAAGGATACCAAGATCAATGCCGGGGGATGTCAAAGGATAGTCTAGAGTGATATTTTTCATCTTCAGATAGTTTTAGTTTTGATCACAACTGGACATGGATTCTTATGTAATTATTTTTGATAATCAATAAAAGATAAGTGTTTTCTGTCTCTCTTGGTTCAAGGTTTCAATCTCATTCAATTAGTCCTTTGCAATTATCAAAGAAATTTCAATTGCTATCTTTGAGTTATTTTTGCAGAAAAGTTATTGTCTCATATCAATGTTTGAATATCAGGAAGGTGTGAGAACTTAATTTTTTTCCAACTTCTTGTTCATTTGGTATCCCAACCGTAGGAGTTAAATTCATTTGAACTAACAAGGATATAATTCAAACCTTAATCTTCTTTTCATATAGAGCATTCAGATAGTTTATGGTTAAATATTGTCTTGCAAAGTTGTATATAGGACTGAATGTTGGATTGACTCTATTTCCCAAGTTGATATAGGCACTGATCTGATTGTTATTGGAAATAAACATTTGATTCATTGTTTCATGTTGTTGAGATATTCTAAAATTCCTTCATTTATATATTCACATTTATAAAGGATTTTACAAATCTCACAAAGCATTCAGTTTTGCAGTTTGATTCCTTTCAAAGTAACTTGTCATACTTGTGAAGGAGATATTTTAGGATCCATTATCTACTATAAAAATCCTTAAAGGATAAGTCTTAAGGTGTAGGCCTACTAGCCTTGGTTTTGTAGAGCCAAAATTGTAGAGTTTTCAGCCTTACCCCAAGGTTAAACCTGTTAGTTGGCCAAATCATGACGGTTTCCCAATATTGGATTGGCAAGTCCATAGGAAATCCAATCTATTGATTTGAGCACCAACAGATTGACGACTCTGCGGGGAAATTTTTTTTCATAAGATAATTCTCAATTGTACCTAGAATCTCTAGTGATTATCTGGTAAATATTGGATTGTTCATTTTTCCCCATCCGAGTCACCCAACAGATTGGCGACTCTACTAGCGAATGTATTCACAGTTTGTATTGTGAATTTTTAGAATTTCAGATTTTGCAGACCAAAAGGTTTGAAGTGCACTCTATGGAAGAAAGAATCCATAAGACCAACATGTAGTACTTTCCTTCTGACATGGAGGTGGAGAATCTACAAATTTGGATGTGAGTATACCTTGATGAATGTAAGTATTCATGTTGGGTAGAAGATCCTTGTATCAAGATCAAATTGAATTAGATTTACAGAAAAGATTAAGAAGAAGTAAGCAAGAGGATGCTGATATGATGAATACTGGCTATAAAATATTTCCTAATAGAGAGACTACTGGTTTCAATAATGGAAGTTATTATGATTTAGATGAATATAGAAACCCTTTTGGTCATGAAGATGATTAGAATTCAGCTCAAGAAATAGAAGAAGAGTATGATGAAGAAGACAATTTCCTATATGCTACATTGAGTAAAATAACTGAATATGGGAAAAGGAATCCAAAGTTATTGAGAGCTATGAAAAGGTTACCTGATGAATCCTTGGAAAAGCTAGAAATAAGGAGAAGTGAGTTGGATTCAATATTTGAGGATGAAGAGGAGACACGAGAAAGGGAGATATCAAAAGGTAATGGGAAGCCAAAATACAATCCTCCTCATAGAAAAAATGGAGAACCAATTTTCAATAATGATCACACAAATCCATTGTTTGAACCTGATAATAGAGGAAGACATGAGAGAGGTCATAACAATAGTGGAAGAAATAATTATTGGAGAAAACCAAATAATGTAGAAAACTATGACCGAGGTAATCCTAGACAACAAAGAAAGGTTAATGGTCATAGAAATGGACAAAATCACCATGGCATGGATCATCAAAATCCTAGAGGCCAGAATGGAAATCAACATAATGTGGGCTAGAGAAGAAGAGATCCAATGGTGGTGGAAAGATATAGACAACAAGATTTTAGTGGTATAGTTGGATACCCAAATACGATATCAAGTGATTTGAGGAGTTCTATTCCAAAATATTCAGGGAATGGAGTGGAATTCACTAAACATCATACCATAAATTTGAAGAACACTATTGAAGAGTTAGATGGAAACCATGAATACATTTTTATGAAGTTGTTTGTCCAATCATTAACTGAAGATGTTGCTGAATGGTATAGAGGGTTACCTGATGGATCCATTTCAATCTGGTGTGATTTTGTGAATCAATTTATTGAACAATTTGGTGATCATAATGATACATCTTTTGCATCTCATGAATTAACTAGTATTAAAAATAACTTTAATAAATCAGTTGCAAAATTCAATAAGAGGTTTAATAAAGTTCTAAATAGAATTCCGAGAGATATAAGGCCTGTGGATTATTTTCTTATTGATTTCTACTTAACTGCATTTGATACTAAGACACATTATGAAATTAGATCACAAGGAGCCACAACATTGCAACAAGCTTTTAAGATTGCTTCTAACATTGAAAACAATAGAAGGGCTGCTGGAAGGATAGATAAAAGAAGCGATGTTAAATTGCATAATCCAAAAGTTGTTGACAATAATGATTTAAAATATATTATGGATATGCTAAAGAACTTGAATGCAAAACAAGGCAGAAATGACGGACCATGATTTCTGAAAAATGACAGGCTACCATTTCCTAGAAATGAAAGATTTAGATTACAAGACATGCCATATAAGACTGAGTGAAAAGATGGAAGACTTGAAAAGCAGTCTTATACTAAGGATACACCTGATCCATTGAAAAGAAACAATGATTTTGTGGAAGACTATCCTTGGTGTGAAGCTTGTAATCTACCACATTCCCCTAGTGGTTGTGTTGTGGCCTAGAGATTTCAAGAAGAGGAAGATCAAAATGATGAGAAGCAGGCTATAGTGAATTAATGTTTTATCAAAACCAATGTGGGGAAGAGATGATTACAGTTCTTCTGAAGGAGAATTTGTTTACCATGAAGATCTGAATAGAATATATCACTGTGATAAACAAAAAGGAAAAACACCAGTTATTAGAAGATTGACAAATGAGGAAAAAGAAGCATATAGTGTTGCATCACTTGAAGAAGCAAGGAGTAATTACAAATTGAGGAATAGAATAGTAAATGATGATCAGGGAAATCTAATAGGACCATCTATCAAAACACCAAAGAAGAAGGTGAGTCAACTTGACATAAAAAGAACCAAAGATGATGATGCAAAAGCAGGTCAATAGGTAGATTATCATCAAGAGCCTAAATTGGCAAAAGAGAAATAAATGGTCAGTAAGTCTCTTCCAAATAATAGTTCTTTTATATCTAATTCTTTATCTCAGGTAAAAATTTCTATTCCTTTGTTATAAATGATGAAAGTACCTGAATTTAAAGATGAAACTATAAAATTATTGTCCAATGTAGGTAATATTTTTAAAGAACAATCCAATCAAAGAGAAGTAAATGAAGATCCTCCTATGGTTATTTTGGAACTAATATTTCTCAAAATGGAATGCATGTGGATCCCTTTTATCTCACTTTGATAATTAACAATAAAATTCTTAAGAATTGTATGATAGATTTAGGAGCAACAATAAACATTATGCCTGCAGAAGTCATGAAAGAACTTGGAATGAAGGTGGACACAACTTATGGAAATAGGTCTATACCTGTTGTTGGTATTATGAAAGATATGGATTTTAAATTTCCCGCTTGCCCTGAAATGTCATATAAGACTGATATTATTGTTTTTGAAGTTCCTGCTTATTATGGAATGCTTTTATCTAGACAATGGTCTAATCTAGTAGGTGGTTATATCCAACTAGATTTGTCTTATGCTGCTATTCAATTTTATGGAAGGGAGGTAAGGATTAACAGGGAACCAAGATCTCAATATATTATTGAGAAATAAATTGGGATGGAAAAGATAAATTTTTTCCATTCAGACATGGACAATTTTCAGGTGAGTATTACTAAATCGATATTGAAAACTGATAGTCCCATTGAAGTGTATTTGTAGGAAAATCAAGATAAACTTTGGCAAGTGACTTTTGATGGAGCATGCAGTAAAGAAGGTAATGGTGCTGGGGTCACTTTTGCATCCCCATGTGGTAAGATCTTAAAATTTTCCTTCTTACTTAATTTTGAATGCACAAATATTGTTTCAGAATATGAAGCATTAATTATTGGTTTAAATATTACAAAATCATATGTTATTAAGATGCTTTTATTTTGTGGTGACTCTGAATTATTTGTTTCTCAAGTTAGAAATAGATTCATCACTAAGAATCATAAGTTAAAACAATATAGAAATTTGGTTTTGGATTTGATTGAATTCTTTGATGCATTTTCAATTAAGTAGATAGAAAGATCAGAAATTTTTTTTGCAAACTTGATGGCTAATGTAGCCATCAAGCAGATTGATGTCCCTTTTGATGAGATTGTGCAGGTAGAGATGAAAAATAGACCATCAGTTCCTGACAATGTGCAGAATTGGCAAATATTTGAAGATGATAGAGATCTCCTAAAATTTTTAATCAATGAATATGAGTATGAAGATCGGTGCATAGAATGGAATGGTTATGTAGAGAACCATGATGGAAAGGAAACCATGTTTAGAAAAGAAGTTGTTCAGCTGAAGACAAATGAAATTCCCAAAGTTTTGGTTGCACTAGGAGTATTTGATGATCAAGAAAATTTCAAAAGGGGTAAGATAAGTAATGAATATGAAGAGATTGAAAAAATTAACTTGGGAAATGATCTTACTCCTAAAGAAGTATGTATAGGCAAAAAAATCACTCCCAAAGTCATAGCTGATTTGATAAATATGTTAAGAAAATATAGGCACATCTTTGCATGGTCATATGATGATCTTAAAGCCTATCGAGACAATTTATTTTAGTGTGAAATCCCTCTAAAGCTGGATGCAAAGCCTTTCAAAAAAAGACAGTGTCCTCTAAACCCAATGTTAGCTCCTAAAATGACAGAAGAACTTGTCAAGATGAGGGATGCAGGAATAATTGTGCCTATAAGACATTCTACATGGGTATCAAACTTGGTCCCACGTAGAAAAAAGAATGGAGATATAAGGTTGTGTGTTGATTTTAGAAACTTGAATATATCATCCTTAAAAGATAACTATGCACTACCTAATATGGAAGCTCTTTTACAAAAATTTACTGGGAATGAATTATTGTCTATGATGGATGGATTTTCAGGATATAACCAAGTGAAATTCAAAGAATCAGAACAATATAAAACAACCTTTACCACTCCTTGGGGGACTTATGTGTATGCAAGAATGCCTTTTGGATTAACCAATGTGGGGGCAACTTTCCAAAGAGCAATGGATGTGGCTTTTGATGGTTTGATCGATCTCATCGTGGTAGTATATCAAGATTATTTAATGGCTTACTCCAAAAGGGTAGATGATCATTGCAATCACTTGGAGCAGATATTCAGAAGAGCTTTAGAATATGGTATATCTCTAAACCCTAAGAAATGTCATTTTGGGGTACTGAAGGAAAGCTTCTTGGTCACATTGTATCAAAGGATGGTGCAAGGATAGATCCTGAATGAATTGCAACCATTGATAAGATTCAGATTCCTAAAAATATCAAAGGGATCTAGTCCTTTTTTGGACAAATAAATTTTGTAAGAAGGTTTGTCCCTAACTTTTCAGAAATTATAAAGCCCATTGTTAAGATGATTAAGAAAGGTATAGAAGTTAAATGGTCTAATGAAGCCATAGAGGCATTTGCTAACATCACGAAGGCTATTAAGGAAGCTCCAGTCCTTAAGACACCTGATTTTTCAAAGCCTTTTCAATTGTTTTCTTTTGCATCATATCATACTATTGCTGCAGTTATGTTATAGAAAAATGATGAGGGTTATGAACAACCAATAGAATTTTTTAGTAAAACCCTTCAAGCAGAAGAGCTAAATTATGATATAAATGAGAAGTAGGCTTATGCTCTAGTTAAAGAAGTAAAATATTTAAGCCATACTTGGTAGGAGCTAAAGTGATAGCTTATGTGCCAAATGCTGCAATCAAAGATATATTTAGAAATCTGAAGTAACAGGTAGAAGATGCAGATGGGTGAATAAAATCCAAGAGTTTGATATGGAGATCCAAATAAAAAAATTGGTTAGAGGATAGGGTCTTACTAAACTTATGGCTGAATCAAATCTTGAAGTGGTTCAGATAAATCAGGTAAGCAGTGATGAATTAGTGGTAAGTATTGAAAGATGTCCTTTGTATACTGACATAGTATATTTCCTTAAACATATGAAATGCCAAGAAATCTTAAATGAAAATCAAAAGAGAACAATAAAATTGCAAGAATATAGGTATGTTTTGATTCAAGGAGACTTGTACTGGAAAAGTTGAGGTGTCCTTTAATTCTGCCTAGATATGTACCAAGCTAATGCAGTTTTGAAGGAGTTACATGATGGAGTATGTGGGGGTTATTTTTTAGCAAGAACTACCACCCATAAGATACTTCATGCTGGGTATTATTGGCTGCATGTTTTTAAAGACAATTATATACATATGTTAGAAAGTGTGGAGCCTATCAAAAATTCTCAAGGAAATTAAAATATGATGGTGCATTACCCCTCAGATCTTTGTCAACTGAAGAGCCTTTCCAAATGTGGGGGATATATTTTATTGGTGCAATTGCAGATGCTTCTAGGGGAAAACAAAAATGGATTCTTGTTGCAACAGATTATTTCACTAAATGGGTTGAAGCCATACCCTCTAGACAAGCTACAAGCAAGGTGGTTATAAAATTTTTAACAGAGAATATACTAACAAGATTTAGTGTTCCTTGAAAAATTATTTGTGATTATGGTATGTGTTTTAGATCCAAGGAATTCTTTGAATTTTGCAGTAATTATGGTTTTAATTTGTCATATTCTTCCCCTTACCACCCACAAGGAAATCGTCAGGCAAAATCAAGTAATCAGAACATACTAAAAAATCATTAAGAGAATGTTGAGCAATAACAAAAGGGCATGGGATTCAAAATTACCCCTTGCACTTTGGGCAGATAGGATAACAGTTAAAAAAATCCACTGGATTTTCCCCTAATGAATGGGTTCACGGAAAGCAAGATAGATTACCATTGAAAAATCTGCTTCCTGTATTCAAATTTGTCAGAGAGGAACAACTAGAAGACATGGATTTTATGGTAAATAGGATGCATTAGCTTATGGAATTGAATGAAATCAGAATGGATGCGCAAAGAGAGAATGTGAGGAAGTAGTTGCAGATGAAAATGTTACATGATAAGAGAACTAAGGACATAAACTTTCAGAAAGGAGATTGGGTGTTAAAGTGGAATGCTAAAGATCAAGATAAGGGAAAGTATGGAAAATTTGAAGCTTTATGGTTTGGACCCTATGTAATTTTTGACAATGCAGGAGAAAAGAGTTACCTGTTACAAGATACAGAGGGTCATGTTCAAGAATTTCCAACCCATGCTCAGTATTTGAAACCATTCTAATACTAAAAACAAGAAGTATTCCTAACCCTGCATCTTTTGCTTTTTAAATTTTTTATTTTTTTTTCTTTCATGTTGTTCTTTGTCTCTTTTTTGGTCTACTTCTCCAGAGATAACTGAGATCTTACTATGTCCAAGTATGAACACACATCTCCAAGAAGAGCCACTAGTGGAACCCAAAATTTATAATCAATTTTAAATGGCTAAATTATTTAGGGAAGTGTCTTCTGCAACTTTTGTTTTGATTTATACTTGTTTCTCTTCCTTCCATTCATAATTCTATTATTAAAATTATTCCATCCTATGCATTTATCTTGTCTATTTTCTTGAATTTTCCTGTTAAATCTACTATGTTCTATGTTTTAAATAGCTTATATATAAATATTTGAATTCATAAATATAGCTGTTGGCCCCTTTTTTGTGGTCTGTTATTAATTTTTAATATATTTTATGACTTTGGCAGGGTTCACTTTACGTTAAGTCGCGTTATCTCCTGATCAAAATGGAATATTCCTTATCATTCAGTGACCTAGCAAAATCATTCATTCAGGAAGTCTCATAAGAAAAAGGAATATGCTCTTATCATTGAGCGACTTAATACAAGTCGTCAATCCCTTCTTAATCTCCCTTTTATCCAATAATAGTCGCCAAGTCTCCTAACAAACTGCGGATTAATAAAATCTTCTTCTGACTCTGAGACCATTCAGTTGCATTATCTCTTGATAAAACTCAGAGTTAGTAGAGGGGTTACTTTTCTCCTTCAGTCGCGTGATCGCCAGATGATATTGGGGTTAAGTTGAAAATTCAGCGATTAAGTCATGACTATTGATACAGATTCAATCCTATGGTAGTCACGTGATCTCCAGATCAACATGGAATATTCGATATCATTCAGAGACTCAGCGATATCCATTGATTTTAATTTGGGCATGTCTAAATCTGACGATGGTCGCGTTATCTTGAGATTAATCATGAGTTAACAAAATCTTCTTGCAACTTTGAGACTAATGTAAAATCATGACCATGAGCATGACTCTAGTTAGACTTGGGTAAGGTTAAATCCTTTTGGTTGCATGATCTCATGAAGTAATCAGAGTTAAAAGAAAGTTTTTGAGATCATGCGACCCTTCAGTTGTGAAGTCTCCAAAGTAAATCAGAGGTTAAAATGTAAGGATAAGTTTTTCTAGTAATCCAAGTATGCACTGAAAAATCAAAGATAGAATGACACATAGCAGTGAGCGGGCCCAGGCATTATGTGCTTAGTCACTAAGTCTCCAAAGAATTCGATGACATCAAAAAAGTTCATGAGACTTGGAGATAGCCATTGATACAAAGGAAGATCTTATGGCACTCGCTGAGTCTCGTATGACACCTGAGGTCAAGGAAAAGATATCGTGACTTGGAGACTAAAGAAATTTGTAAACCTGATGTCAAAGTGCGGTTAAAAATAAAGTCAAAGGTCAGAGTTAGAGAGGTAAAAGTAGAATGGTTTCAGTTAGATCCAATGGCGACCACAATGGCTTAAGGAGAAAATGCAATATTTTTATTCATTAAGCCATTACGCCTAATTGACATGTGTCTCGGCCCCACTAAACTACTAAGAGATAAAAGATGAAGATCTATGGTGCAGTTCACGTTTGATCTATGATCAACGTTCATTCACAATGAAAAGATGCAAGATGGTTACCCACTAAGGCATTGTGAGATCGTCCAACGTGTCTTAGATGATGAAAAGGACAAAATGCCTAAGTGGCATTGATGACTTGAATTTTCTTTGTTTTTGCATGTTTTATATTGTTACTTTGTTGACTAATGGTTTTGATTAATATTTGATGTCGACATTGTCTGCATGTAGGGTTTCACAGGTAATGAAATGAAAATTAAGCGATCTAGATGAAAGATAAAGATCAAAGACATGCAGAAGTCCATTGATATACCTTTTAGAATTTAAAGAGATATCAGGGATCTATAACAAATTATAAATAAATTATTTGATCATATTATCTCTTTGGTCAATAACTATTTCTGAAGAATGATAATTTATTCCTTAAATTGTAATTTTGGTTGTTTAGTTGTTGATCTTAGGGATTAGGTTTAGTAGATAAACCGTTGTGTTGATCTGAAGCTTGTTCATGTCCTTTGAACTTTGTATAAATAATGCATACTAGGATCAATGTGGGGGGATGTCAAAGGACAGACTAGAGTGATATTTTTCATCTTTAGATAGTTTTAGCTTTGATCACAACAACACATGGATTCTTATGTACTTATTTTTTTATAATCAATAAAAGATAAGTGTTTTTTGTCTCTCTTGGTTCAAGGTTTCAATCTCATTCAGTTAGTCCTTTGCAATTATTGAAGGAATTTCAATTGCTATCTTTGAGTTGCTTATGCAGAAGAGTTATTGTCTTGTATCATTGTTTGAATATCAGGAAGGTGTGAGAATTTAATTTGTTTCCAGCTTCTTGTTCATCTGGTCTCCCAACCATAAGAGTTAAATTCATTTGAACTAACAATGATATAATTTAGACCTTAATCTTATCTACATCTAAATTAGTCAGATAGTTGATCGTTAAATACTGTCTTGCAAAGTTTTACATAAGACTGAATGTTGGATTGACTCTATTGCCCAAGATAATATAGGCACTGATCTAATTGTTATTGGAAATAAACATTTGATTCATTGTTTCATGTTGTTGAGATATTCTAAAATTCCTTCATTTATATATTCACATTTATAAAGAATTTTACAAATCTCACAAAGCATTCAGTTTTGCAGTTTGATTCCTTTCAAAGTAACTTGTCATACTTGTGAAGGAGATATTTCAGGATCCATTATCTACTATAAAAAGCCTTAAAGGATAAGTCTTAAGGTGTAGGCCTACCAGCCTTGCTTTTGTAGAGCCAGAATTGTAGAGGTTTCAGCCTTACCCCAAGGTGAAACCTGTTAGTTGGCCAAATCATGAGAGTTTCCCAATATTGGATTTGCAAATCTATAGGAAATCCAATCTATTGATTTGAGCACCAACAGATTGGCGACTCTGCTGGGGAATTTTTTTATAAGATAATTCTCAACTGTACCTAGAAGCTCTAGTGATTATCTGTTGAATACTGGATTGTTCAAATTTCCCCATCTAAGTCACCCAATAGATTGGTGACTCTACTGGGGAATGTACTCATAGTTTGTATTGTGAATTTTTAGAATTTCAAATTTTGCAGACCAGAAGGTTTGAAGTGCACTCTATGGAAGAAAGAATCTAGAAGACTAGCAAGCAGTACTTTCCTTTTGATAGAGAGGTGGCGACTCTACAAATTTGGATGTGAGTACACCTTGATGAATGTAAGTATTCATGTTGGGTAGAAGATCCTTGTATCTAGATCAAATTGAATTAGATTTACAGAAAAGATTAAGAAGAAGTAAGCAAGAGGTTGCTGATATAATGAATACTAGTTATAAAATATTTCCTTATAGAGAGACTACTGGTTTCAATAATGGAATTTCTTATGATTCAGATGAATATAGAAACCCTTTTGGTCATGAAGATGATCAGAATTCAGCTCAATAAATAGAAGAAGAATATGATGAAGAAGACAATTTCCTATATGCTACATTGAGTAAACTAACTGAATATGGGAAAAAGAATCCAAAGTTATTGAAAGGTATGAAAAGGTTACTTGATGAATCCTTGGAAAAGATAGAAATAAGGAGAAGTGAGTTGGATTCAATATTTGAGGATGAAGAGGAGACAGGAGAAAAGGAGATATCAAAAGGTAGTGGGCAGCCAAAATACAATCCTCATAGAAAAAATGGAGAATGAATTTTCAACAATGATCACACAAATCCATTGTTTGAACCTGATAATAGAGGAAGATATGAGAGAGGCCGTAACAATAGTGGAAGAAATAATTATTGGAGACAACCAAATAATGTAGAAAACTATGACCGAGGTATCCCTAGACAACAAAGAATGGGTAATGGTCATAGAAATGGACAAAATCACCATGGCATCTATCATCAAAATCCCAGAGGCCAGAACGAAAATCAACATATTGTGGGCCAGAGAAGAAGAGCTCCAATGGTGTTGGAAAGATATAGGAAACTAGATTTTAGTGGGATAGTTGGATATCCAAATACTATATCAAGTGATTTGAGGAGTGCTATTCCAAAATTTTCACGGAATGGAGTAGAATTTTTTGAACAACACACCATAAATTTGAAGAACACTATTGAAGAGTTAGATGGAAACCATGAAGAAATTTTAATGAAGTTGTTTGTCAAATCATTAACTGAAGATGTTGTTGAATGGTATAGAGGGTTACTTGATGGATCCATTTCAATCTGGTGTGATTTTGTGAATCAATTTATTGAACAATTTGGTGATCATAATGATACATCTTTTGCATCTCATGAATTTACTAGTATTAAAAATAACTTTAAGAATCAGTTGTAGAATTCAATAAGAGGTTTAATAAAGTTCTAAATAGAATTCCAAGAGATATAAGGCCTGTGGATTCTTTTATGGTTGATTTCTACTTAACTACATTTGATACTAAGACACAGTATGAAATTACACCACAAGGACCTGCAACATTGCAACAAGCTTTTAAGATTGCTTCTAACATTGAAAACAATAGAAGGGCTGCTGGAAGGATAGATAAAAGAATTCATGTTAAATTGCATAATACAAAAGTTTCTGAAAAGAATGATTTAAAAGATATTATGGATATCCTAAATAACTTGAATGCAAAACAAGGCAGAAATGACAGACCATCATTTCCTAAAAATGACAGGCCACCATTTCCTAGAAATGAAAGATTTAGATTACAAGACATGTCATATAAGACTAAGTGGAAAGATGGAAGACCTGAAAGCAGTCTTATACTAAGGAAACACTTGATCCATTGAAAAGAAACAATCATTTTGTGGAAGAATATCCTTGGTGTGATGCTTGTAATCTACCACATTCCCGTGATGCGTGTGTTGTGGCCTAGAGATTTGAAGAAGGGGAAGATCAAAATGATGAGCAGCAGCCTGCAGTGAATAATGTTTCATCAGAACAAATGTGGGGAAGAGATGATTACAATTCTTCTGAAGAAGAATATGTTTACCATGAAGATTAGATTAGAATATATCATTGTGATAAACAACAAGGAAAAACACTAGTTATCAGAAGATTGACAAATGAGGAAAAAGAAGCATATACTGTTGCAACACTTGAAGAAGAAAGGAGTAATTACAAACTAAGGAATAGAAAAGTAAATGCTGATTATGGAAAGCCAATAGGACCATCTATCAAAACACCAAAGAAGAAGGTGAGTCAACCTGACATAAAAATAACCAAATATGATGATTCAAAAAAGGTCAACAGTTAGATTCTCATCAAGAACCTAAATTGGTAAAACAGAAATCAATGGTTAGTAAGTCTCTTCCAAATAATAGTTCTTTAATATCTAATGCTTTATCTCAGATAAAAATTTCTATTCCTTTGTTAGAAATGATGAAAGTACCTGAATTTAAAGATGAAACTATAAAATTATTGTCCAATGCAGGTAATATTTTTAAAGAAGAATACAATCAAAGAGCAGTAAATGAAGATCCTCCTGTGGTTTATTTAGGAACTAATATTTTTCAAAATGGAACGCATGTGGATCCCTTTTATCTCACTTTGATAATTAACAATAATTTGCTTAAGAATTGTATGATAGATTCAGGAGCAACAATAAACATTATGCCTGCAAAAGTCATGAAAGAACTTGGAATGAAGGTGGACACAACTTATGGAAAATGCTATGCTATGGACAATATGTCTATTCATGTTGTTGGTATTATGAACGATGTGGAATTTAAATTTCCTGCTTGCCCTGAAATGTTATATAAGACAGATATTACTGTTGTTGAAGTTCCTACTTATTATGGAATGCTTTTATCTAGAAAATGGCCTAATCTAGTAGGTGGTTATATCCAACTAGATTTGTCTTGTGCTACTACTCCAGTTGATGGCAGTGACGTAAGGATTAATAGGGAACCAAGATCTCAATATATTATTGAGAAAGGCATTGGGATGGAAAATATAAATTTTTTCCATTCAGACATGGACAATTTTGAGGTGAGTATTACTAAACCGGTATTGAAAACTGATATTCCATGCCTTCAACCCATTCCATCACCAATTTTGCATCTATTTTTCTAGAGAATGCAGAGATACCTTTTAATGGTTTTCCACTTAGTGCTTTAAGGGCATTGAGGAAAGGTTTCTCAAGTAGTGGAAGGTCAGGTTTTTGTTCCACATTCTCTTCAATCCTAGTCTTCCCTTTATCTTTATCCTCTTCTAAATGTTCTTTCACTTGCATTTTTTACAACTTCTGCCAACTTTTATTTCATTTCCTCCATAGATTCTTCTAGGATTCTATTCTTTTCTTTTTTTTCTGACAAATCTCTTTCCAAATCTGTATTGGTCACCATGGTGCTTTCACCAATTGATTCACTCACCTCTAACATGCACACTTACTTCCCAAGACTTTCAATGGCTCTGAAACCAATTTGACGGGGAGATCTAACTCACAAGAGATTTCTTGCTCTTCTCAAGGCCTTTCCTAAGATCTTAATAGGGTACTTCTTTCTACCCTAACCAACATACACTCCTATGATTCCTCTACTCCACCTAGATCTCTCCACCAACTTCAAACTCTTCTTGATCCTTATCTACTCAACTGTGCATCCAGAGGCTCAATTCGAGTACCTATGCTCCCAAACTATTCTTGGAAATAAAAATATGTGTTCACACTATTTCCCCTTCACCTCCAATTTGTCTTGACCCATTTTTCTATGTTCTTTCATAGATTTCCCATCGAGTTCATTCTTTCCTATTCTCTAGACCTTGTAGCCTTTTTAGCCCAATTAGGCCTCCTAAAACCACCAATCTTGGAATTCCTTCCAATCCACCATAAAAACCCACCAAATTGACTATGGATTCTTCCTAAGGACCTCCCAGGCTTCAATATTTCCTAGGTCTTAGGTCTTCATACTATCCGTACATAGAACTTTTATCAAACCCCTATTTTTAAGGGTTTCTAGGGCATGTAAACCAGTCTGACTTCTTTGGTCTCACTAAGTGCACTAATTTATTCCTTTGAACCTCTCCTTGCAACCACATATCCTTGTCATGTTCCCCTACATCCTCCAACTCATGATTGGCACAAACCAATCCATTAAACAAGGCTTCTTGCCTCTGCAACTGTGCAAAATCCTAACTGGATACCTCTGTACTCGCCTATGGCCTGGTTGCATAAATAGCTCCCATACATTAAAATAAACCCTAAATAAATATTTACACTATGTATAGAGTGCCCATCTTTATTCCAAGTGGTCATTGAGATTCAACCATAGGAACTCAAGAAGGAGCCATATTTACATGGTTAACCCTATTCAGAACAACGAACCATAAGAACTTAAAGAATTTACAAAATGGTAAAGAAATACACCAACTTCTCAAATAAAATACACAAAAATTAATTACATAACAAGAACTAACACCTCAATACATTACAGTAGACCATCCAATCCACTAAAGTGGGATGATGGCTCAAAACTAGTCTCTCTATCACAAAAATAGTGCTTCCACTAAGTCAGTCCGTACAATCTGGAAACCATCCCTTCAATTAGGGATTGGGTAACCTTATATAGTCTATCCCCATGTGCTTAGATCCTAAGGTTGGGATTTGGACCCATTAAATGTTGAATGCAACATTCTAGGAAATGTAGTCATGACAACTTTGCAAAGTTGTCATGAGCAACTTTTGCAATTTTGTCTTACAACTAACCTCACTTGCTCAACTTGATCCAAAATAATTTCATTGGATCTCAAATCACCTAAAAACAATAAAATAACACTTTTCCCTTCATTTTGGGATCTTGGTCATTATTTTACCAACTTTGACTTTCCTAGTCCCCTATTGCAAAATTGACTGTCTAGGACCTTCTTAGACTTAACCAAAGACAACACTTAATAAATCCTATTTACATACAAACTTTGAGACTTTATCTTAGTCCTTATTCATTTGTGGTTGGATAGAACCACCTAAAAGACAAAATTGAAAATAGTATCAAACAAGACCCTAAGATGCTCCTTCCCCACTATAATTTATTGAGTGTTTCACAGTTGAATAACACAGGTCACCGAGTTGCATTTGAGAACAAAAGAGATAAAATCTATGATGGAACTGGAAAATTGATCGATACTGGTGAACAATTAAAAGGTAACCTATTCTATCTTGACACAGCTGAAAATACTTGTTTATTGGAAAATAATGAAGATATATGGCTATGGCATAAAAGAATTTGTCATGTAAATTTTGACAACCTGGTTAAGAATAGTAAGAAAAGAAGAATTAGAGGCTTACCAAGCTTAACTAAACTAGACCATGTAATGTGCAAAAAATTGTCCAATGGGGAAGATGTCAAAATCTAGTTTCAAGAGCAAGAATTTTTCATCTAATGATATTTTGGAGTTAGTTCATACAGACTTATGTGGATCAATGAGAACACAAAGCTATTATGGTGATAGATACTTTATTTTATTTGTTGATGACTACTCTAGAATGATGACGATCATGTTCCTAAAAGAGAAATCTAGAGATTTCAAGATTTTTAAATGGTATAAGGATAAAGTGGAAAATAAAACTGGTAGAGATCTAAAGTGTTTGAGATCTGATAGAGGAGGTGAATCTATTTCTGATGAGTTCACAAACTTTTGTAATGAGTATGGCATCAAGAGACATGTTTCTGCACCAAGGACACCACAACAGAATGGGATTGCTGAAAGGAGAAATGGATCAATTGTGGATTGTCCCAGAACAATTATGATTGAAAAAGGAGTTGCACAAACATACTGGAGAGAAGAAGTCAGTACTATTGTATACACATTGAACTGAGTACAAGTGAAGAAAGATAAATAAAACACCTTATGAGTTATGGTATGGGTATACACTGAATGTAAGTTACTTTAGAATATTTGGAAGTCATTGTTACATTCTAAAAGATGAGAGAAATGGTAAATTCAATTTAAAAAGTGATGAAGGAATATTTCTTGGATATTCTACTAAGAGTAAATCTTGCAAATGTCAAGACTTATAACAAAATCATTGAGAGTGCAAATGTGAAATTTAATGAATTTTCTAAGAAGAAGCATGAGGACAACATGAAGGAATCAGAAGACTAAAGTAGATTTATCTACATGGAAAAACTTGATAGTATATCGGCACAGGAACCTAATATTACCAGGAAATAGGGTAATGTTATCGTGCAATAGGGTAATGTTACTGAGCAACAGGCAGCACAAATCGAGAATCGGGACAATGTTGAAATTGAAGATCATGAACAAGAACACAATGAACCTATAGGAGAAGACAATGAAGGATAGATAATTGAACCTGCACTTGATAAATATGTGAGAATACATCATTCACAAAATCAGATTATTAGAGATAGAGGAGCTGGCATGATGACCCGAAATAAGTTGAAAGATAGAACTTGTTTGATTTGTTAATTTGAGCCTAAAAATGTTAAAGATGCACTTGAAAATGAGGAATGGATTAATGCAATGTTCGAGAAAATTGAGTAGATATAGAAAAACAAGACATGGACATTGGTACCGAGACCGAGTGATAAAAATTTCATTGGCACCAAATGGATATTCAGAAACAAACTAAATGAGAATGGAGATGTAACCAGAAATAAAGCTATACTGGTATGTAAAGGGTATGCACAAGAAGAAGGTATTGATTATGGAGAAACTTTTGTACCCTTTGCTAGACTTGAAGGAGTAAGAATATTACTTGCATAGGCTGCATATAAAGGATTCAAAGTATATCAGATGGATGTCAAATTTGCATTTTTGAATGGAATACTAGAAGCAGAGGTATACATTGAACAACCTGAGGGATTTTTTGATCCTTATCAGATTGACAGGGTATGGTTACATAAAGCTTTATATGGATTGAAACCAGCAACAAGAGCATGGTATAAAAGACTACACTCTTATCTGATAAGTATTGGATTTATTAGAACATGTGACAACAAAAATATGTATTTGAAAGGAGGAAATGATGATAAGACTCTTTTTGCTGAAATATTTGTTGATGATATCATATTTGGAGGAAGTGATAATTTATGCAAATATTTTGTTGATGAAATGAGAGAAGAATTTGAGATGTCAATGTTTGGTGAGATCAAAAATTTTCTAGGATTGCAAATTTTACAACAAGCTGAAGGCATGTACATTACACAATCAACATACATCAAAGAAGTATTGAAGACATTATAAAGGGAAAAATCAAAACTAGACGGAACATAAATGGTGATAGGATGCAAACTAACCAAAGAAGATAAGACACCTAAGGTAAATTAGACATTGTACATATCTATGATTGGTAAATTGATGTATGTTTTTCACACTAGACCTGACATTGCACATGCAGTTGGAATTGTTGCAATATTTTCTGCTAATTCCAGGGAATCACATATGAATGTTTTTAAAAGGATATTTAGATATCTGAAGAATACTGAGGACTATGGATTATGGTACAAAAGAGATAGAAAATTTGAACTGAAAGTTTACATTGATGTTGATTGGGCTGGAAATATTGATGATAGAAAAAGTACTACTAGTGGAGCATTATTTATTGGAGAAAGATTAGTTACTTGGATAAGAAAGAAGCAAGGATGCATATCTTAATCAATTGCAGAAGAAAAATATGTTGTTGTTTCTGCAAACTGTTCTAATATTGCATGGATCAAGAAAATTTTGAAAGGAATGAATAAAGAGATCACTGATCCAGTGATAATCTATTGTGAGAATACTAGTGCAATAAAAAATTCAAAGAACCGAGTAATGCATGCAAAAACAAAGCATGTATCTATCAAATATCATTACTTGAGGGAACAAGTACAAGAGAAACAAGTGACACTAGAATATGTACAATCAAAAGAAAAACTTGCTAACATATTCACAAAACCCTTGCCAAAGGATACATTTGAGTACTTGAGGGGTAGACTAAGGGTTCGTCCCTTGTCTATTAGTCACTAAAATGACTAGGAGGTTGTATAAACCTACACATAATTAGAAGATCAATAATATTGATGCAAAGTTGAACAAGAGTGACATAGAAATATCAGTACACTGAAAGGTACCTACTGCACCATAATAGCGAGATATTTTATTTGGCTACTGAAGAGCTGTATTTTCTTTTTGGCATTGTTGTCAAAGGGAGAGAGTTAATTATGAAATATCTATCCATCAAAAGGAGAGAAGATTCAAGAGAAAATACATATATAATCTACATAGAGATTCAAGAATAGAAGAGTCAAATCTACAGGGAGAGTTTGCATGGTAAAAATTTTTTGCTGACACATTGTTATATTCAAGCTAGGGAGAGCTACAAAATTGTTGTAGTTGTAGAACATAAGTTTGGTATTTCTATGACATTTTTATATTGCATATTTCATATTGTGTTGCCATCAATGCCAAAGGAAGATATTGATGAGCTACAACTGATTGTATATTTGAAGTCATTTGTTGATAGTCAACCGAGTTACATATATGATGATTGACATTATCAGTTGATGTATTGTCATTGATGTCAACTTGTTTGAGTACCAGTATGGTAACAAACATATGTTATGTATTGTAGATCTAGAACAAACAAAGTTTATGTGATCGAAAAATGAAGAGTTATGTATACACTGAGAGACAGCAAACACCAAGTAAATTATAGTGTATACCGAGCATAGTGTTAACATATCTAGGGGTCGCTGAAACAACATGATTAATACTAAGTGGTGCAGGAGCACCTAGGCAAACTCCCAATGCTTAATCAATTTTATCTTGTAGCTGACTCTAGCCAAGTCAGTGATTTTAATTTTAATTTTAGAAGGTCTTGCAATGTGTGTGACTAGATGGATTAGTAGTTAGTACTAAATCCAATCTAGTTTAGGTTAGTTTGATTTCTAAGTTTTTAGTCCTTAGGATAGGCCTAAAATGGGAAATGTGGTCTAAATGTGTCCTAAACCTAAGAAAAGTGTAAAAGGTGACTAAAAAGGCCTTAATGATGTTAATCCATCAATTTATATGGGATAGAGGTCCTAAAAGTTAGTTGGCATCATAAATGCAAAAGATGCTCAAAAGTTGTAATGACAACATTTGCAACTTTTTGCAAATGTTGCATGCCAACAACTTTGGATTCCCTTCATTCTTGGAGTGGGAAATCAATATTGAAGGCCTAAAAAAATGGGAGAGGCATCTTAAGATACTATGTGGCTCATTTCCCAAGGTAGAGGATTTTGTAAGCAAGTTTTTGAAGTGAATGAAAGCAGTGTGTTCTGGTTTTACAGTATAGTAGACTTATTTGAATGCTAATAGTGTGTTAATGGATTGAGAGGCTTAATCTAGTGTGGGATTCGTGAAGTAGAAATAGATAGAAGACATTTTTATTTAGTGAGAACATAGAGTAGAGTTGATTTGATAGTCTTAGGAAATTGTTTAAGATTTAGAGTGTTTATTGGTCTAGCTTAGATTTTGGTTTCATGGCTCCCCCATAGAATCCAACCATGGGAAACTATAGAAGGTGGATGAATATGTTAGAGGGGCCTCTATACAATGTATATATTCAATTAGGAGGCCTGAAGAAGCGATTTTCTATTTTTGAAGCCATGCCCTAGGCGAGCTATGAATGTCTGGTTAGGTGTATGATAGAGCTAAGAGTGAATGCAGAAGCAAAGGTGTGTGTGAAAGGTATGAACCAAGTGTATTTTCAGAGTTATTAGGGTCCTATAGATCCCTAGTTGCAAGCTAAGAGATTAAACAATCCATTTTGATAGATTTATAGACAGAAATCTGTCAACTATATTTTAGGAACCCAAAAAGCCCTATTAGCCCTACATTTCAGGACACTGGTGTACGGATGACTTGGGAATCCTTGGCCTTGGAAATATTTTAGGTCTTCCAAAAGGGTATCAAGATCCTAGGATGGTTTTTGGGGTTGTTTGTAATATTTGAGAAGAAATCTAGAAAAACCCTCTAGATAGGGCTAATTAGTCAATTAGGCCTAATAGGGTCCTATAAGGATTGAATTTGGAACTCGATTGAATTGGGTTTGAAAACCTATTCTTTTGGAGTAAAGAGGATTCAGAATTAGTGTTCAAATGGAGGACATGACCCTTGTAGAATTGGTGAAGTTGAGATGGAGGATTTATTCCTAGAATCCTTCAAGCTAGATTGAAGCATTGAGACAAAACAAGTGATAGTTGTCTTTCAAGGTGAAGCACAAGAAGCATAACTCACTATGTTGAGTTAGTGAATTCTTAGGCCATTGGAGAAAATACTTGGGAGATCATAGTGTTGAGTTTAAGATCCTAATAAGGCTGGGACAAGTGGAGTCCTAGTGGATTTTGTGTTAGCACACCTTGGTACACTTCCATCACTAAGACTGGGCAGTTAATTCAAATCAAGACCGACTAGAATGATGAGCTAGAAATTGTTGATTTTGAGGTAAAATATAAAGTTTTTTATGATGATCTAACGGTTATGAAAATTCAAGGAAGATCGGATGACAAAGATTAAAACGTGTTTTTAACATAACTGTCGAGGATGGTTTGAGTGAGAAAATGAATGATGGAGATTAAACGGTTAAATCTGAAGGATGAAAATTAAATTTTCATTATGAATGGATATGCTATGATGCTATGATGCAAGCATATATGCAAATTTATGCATGACTATTCAAACTCATTAAAGACAAAATTGAGCATATTCTGCAAATATAACCGAGCGACAGAGGAAAGAGGATTACCGAGAAGAACATAGTATTGAATCAGACAACTGAAGGAGAAAAAATTGATCAGAAGTATTATGTACTTAGTATAGATCTGAAAATCTGTAAAACAGAGTTGTAATTGAATCAGATCATTACTATATCAGTTTAACCATTGTTACAGATAAATCTCTTAACAGAGTAGGATGTGACAATCCTTATTATGACATTCTAATGAATGTTGAGTGTTTTCTTGATTCCCCAATAGTGAATGCATGGTCAAGAAAGAACTGTTAGTTTTAAATCCTCTAACCAGGTCACATTTAATAGCGTATATTGTAAACTTTAATAGGGCTGGCTCTTAACTTAGCTCACTTCAGAAGAGTGAAATATTTTGGGTTACCGGTCCCAGGTGGTTTTTCCCTTAATAGGGTTTCCATGTTAAAAATCTATGTGTCAAAGTGCATGAATGTTGTGGATTTTTATTTTACATTACACCTTACTGTATTGAACTACATGGGTAATCACGATATTAATTTACTGACACTCAGTAAATTAATTTACATTAAGTTTTGATATCATAGATTTTATTTCACCGAGCTGAGTTTTATATTTGAAATTGTTTTTATATACATCTGGAGGAATTTGGGACTGTAGGATAATTTTGAGGGCTAACTAATTCCAACTAATTCACCCCCCCTCCCCCTCTCAGTTATTTTAACAACTCAATCTCATGACATAACCACGATTGGTACAAACATCTGGAGATCTGGAGAGGAGGTTAGTCACCAAGTCTCGAGAACCTAGTAGTTAAGGTGCTATCATTTAGAGATTATGAGAATGCCCAATCGCCCAATCTCATAATCATGGTGGATAAGCCTCAAACATTCAGAGATTGTGAGATTGCCTAGTTTCCCAATCTTGGGATCTTTCCAGTCAAAGAGAAAAAATTTAGAGATTATGAGATCTGTGATGGTTTCTGAATCTCATGATAAATCCAGGTGCCCAGGTGGATCTAAGAACTAGTTAGCAACTGACACGTGGAAAAATCTGGTGATGTGTGGGCATAAATGTGTAGAAAGAGGAAAATACAAGATAGGTTCAATATGAAAAAATTCAAGTAATGTGCAGATTAAACATTTAACATTGAACATTGATAATAGTCTTTTGTAATATTTTTATTTCAAGATGAAAATTTGCATCTCACGGAGGTTTTTCAAAAGGCATAGTGGGTAGAGTTTGTTAGGAGAACTTGGAAAACCAAATCAAATTTTGGAAAGGAGAAGATATTTGTAGAGGCATTTTGGATGCAGACAAGTGTTAGTTAGGGTTGAAATTTGTTTTTCCCCTTCTATATCTTCTTTCTTCTTCATTGTATTAGGGTCGGTCAATTTTTTGATCAATCAAGGCAGGATTGCCAATTATGTTCTAGACTTTGTTTTGGAGTTTTAGTAGTCTGAGAAGATACATAATGTATTGAATTTATTCTGATGAATGGAAATATCTTTTGGATCTCTACTTGATTTTTTATTGTCTTCATATGTGTGTTTGGATTCTTTTGAAATTAGTTTGTAAGGCATTTTAGATTCATAGACTTGTAAGGCAAGTTTTGATATATGTTTTCAAGTTACTTCTAAGGGGAGTGTAATTCCTATGAGAATATTTTAGGGGGTTTAAAACTCATATATGAATATGATTATTCAATATTTGAGTTGTAGAAGGAAAGTTGTAAGGCATCTTGTTTGGGTTTTAGTTACTTCTATAAATCTGGTATGATTGAGATGCATTCTTATTGACTCTATACCCTAGGATTTGGCACTGGTCTGGGTTAGAGTTGCCTGTCAATATTTAAACTAAAAAAATCTTTATTTTATAGTTTGTCATGTATAAATATTGAATATCATTATTTGAGACACTATTCCATAGGAAGATTTACTGTGAAGTAGTAATTCTAAAAATGTACAACTGCCTGAGTCTGTGGAGCTCAAAGTGAAGGAGGCTTTTATTATCCTCATTAATTGGTCTTTTACTTGTTAGAATCAGGAGTTATTAGTCATAGAGTTGATCATTTTCTGATCTATTTGATTCTAAAATAAAAATCCCCAACATGAAGCTTAGAACTGCATGAATACAATGCAATTATAAGTTTGACAAAGATTCCTTTTGTACCTTTGAAGTGTGATGTTGGTGCTCTAGTAAGAATGTGAGTTGTAACTCCACTATTTGCATAGGGATTGGTGCTCCTTTTAGTTGGTTCTACTTAACATAAATATACTAAGTTGATGCTCTTTGTATTAATGACAAAGATATAGGTTTCAAGTGGCTTTTCTACCCCAAGAGGGTTTTCCACTCATGAATATCGTAGTTTCATGTGATTATATTTTTCTCTTAGTTTTCTTCATTGTTGGATGCTCTAATACTTAAGTTTAATTGTCATTTCACATTGTGTTTTAGTTCATTCTCTGTTCACTCTTTTTTTTTGCATTGCTATCTGGCCAGTTTTAAAAAGAAGTCTAAAGGTTGTTCATTATTGATTGGATAATATTTTTCACATGATTTGTTATAAATTTGTTGAGTGTAAGTCAAGTCACCTTTGAGATCTTCAAGTGCTCATGATTTTAGTAAGTCAAAATTGTTTATTCTTAATAAATTTATCAAGCTCATATTTTGGTAAACAACATTGTTAATAGTATATATGCTTGATCAATTCATCAGTTCATGTCTTGGTACACAACATTGTCAAAATTTGTAAAGTGTTACATTTGAAAATAAGTGTATTCACTCTAATTCACCCCCTCCCCCCTCTCAAAGTGAACCCACTTCCTACAAAAGCTTTATGTAATGTCGAGGTGTCAAAAAAACTATAACTTCTTACCTCTTTGCATATGTGAGATGTCACATATAAGTCTCATCTCTTTGGTAATGACTTAAAAATTATTACTTTTTCTCAAAAGTCATAAAATCTAGACTCTTTCATGTCTCTAAGGGAAATTAGATGTGAATATCTATTCATCATTAATTTTCATTGACGCTCCCATTTATTTCTAGGCTAGTCTAGTAATCATGAAGGGGTCCAATCACCAATCACCTGCCAACTGTTAACCCACTAAATTTTTGAAAACCTATTAATGCTTAAAAGTTGATTTGTTTGTCTCAAAAAACCACTTCTACAAATTTCCTATTTTACAACAGTCATTCCTCTTTTTTTAATTTGAAATGAACCAAATTATTTTCATTTTCTTTCTCAGCCAAAGAGATAACCAATCTTCCAAATTCCAACAAAGGATCCTGAACAAAAGTCAAGAAAAATCCCCTGAGAAGATTCAAATTTTTGGCTACAAATTTAACTCCTCCCACTCTTCACTCTAAAACAATCCTCAGAACCCCTAAGATTGAGAGTATAATTTTTTAAAGTAAAGAAATTTTTTTATTTCTAGAAAGAAGTAGACCTCAGAACCCCAAAGACTGAGATTATATATTTTTTAAAAGTAAAGAAAATTCTTTGTTTCTAGAAAGAAGTAATTATCCTCTGATCTAGATTCTTACCATCTAATTTTCTAGGATAGGATGAAGATTTTCTACCCTTCTTTTTGTTCAAATTTGAACCACAATCTGACTTGAGAAAACCATCTTTAGATTTCCAAATTCCTAATGGTTGATTCTCATTATTAGAGATTTTAAAATTTTCCTTATTTACTATTAGGAATTTATCAAATTTTTCTATCTCCTGTGAGTCCAATTCAAGCATCCTTTCTATGAAATATTGTTTTATATCAATATCTTCCTTCTCCTACAAAGTGTTCATGTGTGTGAGTTTAAACAAATCATAAACTACCTCAAGTGTCAAAGGCAATCTATCTTCTTCTCCTATACTACTTACTCCTATTTCTATCTCATCTATTATAAAGATGTTTTCTTCACTCAACCCAAACTCTACTGTCAACATTTCTCTCTTCTTCATTTTGAGGTGTTTATCCATATGAGAATTCGAAGAGAGAAAACCACCTAGAATTTGATAATCTATATTTGTCTTTGATAGAGATGAATGTGTACTCTTATCCTTTATACTATTTGGAAATTATTTCTTCTCTTTTATAATTCACAATACTGAAGATAACATTTCCTCATCAAAGTTTGGATAATCATGAAGATAAAATTTCCTCATCAAAGTTTCGATAATCATGAAGATATTTATTTCTCGGATAATCATGGAATAACAACATTATGATACAAATATAATGATCCCTGATCGAGATAACATATAAAAAAGATAGAAATCATAATCTAGTAGCCACTGACACATACATCAATGGAACCATCCCTCATATCATAATCCATATAATCCGCAATATTTCATGAGCCATAAAAACCAAATATCATAAAAAAAACAACAATAATCTCAAAATGAACACAAGAATAAACCGAGCCAATGCTTTTATTGCTCCATCTTTATTCAGATCTTCTTTTTCCCTCTTCTCAGATTCTCCTACATAATCTTGACCGTTATTTCCTTTCCATATTTTTTTCCTTCTTTTCTTTTCTTCAAGTTCCATACTATGTCACCTTCATGGTGTGACAATGCCTCTTCTCATTTTTACAATTCTTCTTCAGAAATTCAATCTTTTTGTCTTTGGTTATCCTACTACCATCTTAACTCTTCTTTCTTAGCCTTATTCTCCTTTTTACATCCTCCATCTTTGTGAAATGTTTTCTCATAACCATATTTTTCAATATCACTTTTTTCTATTACAGCCCTGGATTTAATCTTCCACATTTTTCTTCCTATAGTTTTGGCTTGATGTCTCATCATTGATGCACTTTCTCTCTACAAATCTTGAAATTTTTTTTTACCTTAGAAAAACTTCGCTATGCTTCCTTTTTTCCTTCTTTCCCTATCGTCTTGTCTCCAGTTGGATTTTGACACGCCTTTCATGTTTGGTATTTATTTTCTATCATAAATTCCATTGTTAGTACCTTCTTTACAGTCTTTTTTTCCCTTAACAAATGATTTATTATGCTGGCTCAGAACAATATACCTATGATTCACCAATTTATTTATCCCTTTATTAACTTTATTAAATCCAAATTCTTTCTTCTACTTATATAATCAAAACTAACATTTTCATTTCCACTTACATAACCAAGTTTAACATTGTGACATCCTTTTATCTATTGTCTCGATTTTCTTCCACCATTGGCTTTTTTATTTTCTAGTTTTTCCTCTTTGTAGACATCTTGTTCTACATTTATAACATCTTCTAGGACATCATAAAACTCTAGGTTTCTTCCTTATCTTCATTATAATACTGAAAAATCTCCAGCACCATTCTCATTTTTGTTCTCAGATTCTTTGCCATATTTTTCTACTACAAACTCTTTTTGATACACTACTACAACTAGTTTCCTCCCATCTTCATCGTTGTCTATATCTACTCTACTTGTCCTTTCTCTCATCAATTTGAAGGTTTTATTTTTGTGCTACCATATAAAGATCTTCATATGTGCATACACATGCTCACACACAACATTAGAAAATAAAAGAAGAGATCATAATGTCTCCAAAAGTTCTTGCTTCATAGAAAATTCCCTCTCTTTTTTAATCTCTCCCTCAAAGGCTTCTTTCTGCACTTTAAGGCTTCTTTTGCACTATATCTTTCCTCCATTCTTTCTTGTCTCTACTCTTGATCTCCACATGAGAACTTTGTTCACCTCTTCCTTTACATGTTTATTACTTAGCAACTCTCAATTGTCCAAATAGTTTCCATCTTCTCTCTTCAAGACAAGTATATTTTTCCTTCTTTTCTTAACAATCATTTTAATAGGTCACTTCACATTTTTTTTCATTTTCTAATGCCAAATATATTTCTATCTTCTCTTCTCAAGCCACTGCTTTACAAAAATCTTACACATCTCAAAATCCATTTTCAACTAGATGTCATTTCTGTATCAAACTCTGCATTTTTCTTTCTCTTATTTGTCTGAAGTCATATTATATTTCTTCTTGATGCTTTCCTTAATGGTGTTTTATTTAATCATTCTTTATTTTTATTTTCTTCTTGATACCTCACCTAGGTCTTGTCTCATCTTCTCTTGCCTAGTTTTTTGGTAACCAATTTCTTCTTGTTACCCCATCAAATCTATCATACACAAATTTAATCAAAATAACATGAACATAACTACTTCCTTACCCAAACCTTTTTACACTCTCAATTTTCTCTTCCTAGACCTTTTAGGCTCTCATACTAAATGATGGAGATATATTTATATGACCAAAACAAATTCCTAACTAATGTTGTTCTTTAGGTGTTAGGAAATCCAAAATACAAATACTGATCATTAAAAAGGCAAGAACTTTAATATTCTAATACCAATTGATGATTTACTTCCATACCATTGACAGAATAACACTTGGTTTGTTGATAGAGATGACTACCAATATACGCGTGATATCTTACTTGAAACGATTCACAAATAATTTAGCATTGAATGTAATCCTATCTAAGAGACAAAACAAGCATTTACAAAAAGAAATCTGATTGAATATTCAATCTCTTACAAACTACCAGTCTTCTTGAAATATAAAAAATAAAAAATAAAATGAAAACCAAATAAAGATCTCTACATTATTTGTAAAATACTTCGTTGCTTTCATCAGTTATTCTACTACTCTCATCCCAAATTCTTCACTAACCAATATAGAATTTTTAAGATTATCCTTTCCCAGCAATCACCTCTACCATCCTTTACATTTTTATTCTTCTATAATGATGAATCTCCCTCTCTACATTTGTGTTGAAACTAATGTCTTCATCTAGGCCTAACAGTTTGTTCTTCCTTTGGTGTTTGTAAACCATTGACTCCTCTCTCCCAAATTGATCTTTCCTTCCTCCTAGCAACCAAACCACACACTCATGTATGAAAATTCTCTTTCCCATCTCCCCATCATCTCTTGATGGTTCCATTCATCCTTTTCTCTATCGATCCCCTTAACTATATTCCTTTTTCTTATGTTTTAACTAACTTTGCACAAATTGCAATCGATGAATAAGAAAATCATATTATGTTTGATGCTCTTGCATCAACTTGTCCCCTAATAGAACAAAAATCCTACATAGACTCAAAAAGAATTATATCATCATAATACTATATATCATAATTGTCATATTTATATTTATTATAATTATATTTTTAAAAAATCAAATTTAGTAAATTGTAATTACTTAATAATTTAATTTTATTTTTCATCTGTAAATGGCCAAAGCCTGATAATTTTATTCTTATTATAGTAAATGTTACAAAAAAAATATTCAAATGGCCATTAGTATGAAATAACAAAGTCAAGAAAACCTCCAGTCTTTCCCGGGGATCAATGATCCACTGAATACTTACAAAGAAAGCTATAGGGGCATACCCCTTTCACTAAAAGAATCTTATAGAAAAATTACAATATGATTTTTAAAGAATAATGCTTGATTTGACTGTGCTTCTACCACTGTATTAATACATATGCTCTATTCTACTTTATCTCCATTATGATTTCAGGGATAAATTTTTTATTTGTATGGAACTTCTTTAGGTAAATCCTTATCCCATAGCGCCTGTCGAAACAAAAATCTATATCTGTATCTTCAAAAATCATATAGAAAAAGAAAATCATTGCCTTTCTGCAACACCTTGTTACAATGGAATAGATCGAATTTAAGAGAATATTACTTTTCTTTGATATCCTTGGTGGAAAAATTTCTAACCATCGCATACTCTTTATGGATTCCTAGAAGAGAATCCTGAAAAATGATATCACATAAACCATATTCTATCGCTATTATTTCAAATTTTAATGAAACCCCTTGCTACAAACCAATGGTATTCTATTTTCTGTAACCTATAATATATTAGTGTAAAGGGTAACTATATACCAAAAAAGCAGTATTAAATTTTATATCTACATGAATATATAAAATATATAACTCTATATATATTCAAATATAATCTAATATTTTGGTGATTGTTCCTATTAAAATTAGAGAAAATTTGAAACAAGGATACCAACTTAGGAACTAAATACTTTGATATCATACCATAGGTATATGTACTATCTATTCTTAACACAGATTAAAATGATACATTCATACAGATAATAAAAGATCATGATACAAAACATAAGGATCCCTGATATGAAATCAGTACATATCTCAGGAAAGTTTGTAATGATTTCAAGATAAGAGGTCGTCACAAAGTATCAATGAAGGAAAGTCTGCAAACTAACAAGTATTAAAAGAAATTGTGATCATCATCTTTTAAAATTTTCCATCATATTCCTTCTAGAATAGAGTCTATAGCTATTTATATGGATAGCATGATGAGATATCTATTTTAATTATCAGAGTTACAACAATATTTTAATTATTAATTTGTTTGTGTATATACATATATATAAATATATATATAGAACTATATATATATATATATATATATATATATATATATTTGTATATACATATATATACAATATGTATACCTTTATATATATGAGTATACATATGTTTATATATACATCTCTATCCTAAACCGGTTCCTGTCCTATCCCAGAAAAAATGCTTTTAAAAATATTTCCATTTCCTCCTATAATTTAAAATAAAAATTGAATCAGATCATATTATTGTCAAGTAGAGTACTAGAACATACTTAACCAAAGAATTTTGTAGAGAAACATAGCTAATGATGTAATTTTGTGGATTCCTCCCCTGAAGCCATTTTAGATATATTATGTGCTGACTTCAAGAAAAGAGACCAACAAAATATATCATCTCCTTAAAAATCCATCAGTACAAATGACATTAAATAGTAAATTTTCTTTCATAGCATGCTCATTTGTCAAAAAATACTAATAATAAGAATAAAAAATTGTTGCTGCAGAGACTCATTATCAAATATCTATTAACAAAATATATAATCATTCTACTGTATTTTTCCTCTGACATGTCTTTTTCATAATATTTGAATCAAAACATTGTTTCTGTTTTAACCTATTCTCCATAAACCCCTACTAGCTTCCTTAAAAGATATTTAAACAAACCAAAATATCATAATAGTATTGTAATCGAGATTAGACTGTATGAATTGCACTTCAATCTGCTAAATGACCTACTATATTATGGTAGACTATGAGCTATTGAATTCCTCCTTAACTTTTTTAAGAATCAGAATTTCCTCATCTAATTTCCTGGACTCTTGCTTAACCAACCTTTTTTGATAAAAAATGGTGGTTTAGCCTGTAAATGTTCCAGAACTATCTAATTGGGAGGTGGGGGGATGGTGAAACCTTCCACTACAAAGTACTAGGATAACCAATTCGGGTCAGAGGATACCTTAACATGAGTCCAAATCAGTAGAAAATGGAGGTTTCATTTTATCTTCTCCCAATGGTTATCAAAGACATCAAAATCTTTGAACATCAAACATGGTCTACAAGGTAACTTGTTATCATGCTTACTATTACAACCCTCATATAATCTTCAGGGTATGGTACCATTTATCTAAAATTGACACTATTTACCACTTCTTCCAAGCCTACTAGGATTTTATTTATGAAGATCTTTCTACACAGTCCTATAACCACTTGAATTTGGTCTGTCGCAACTATGGACCCTATTTTCCCTAAGTGTGATCATACCCTCAATTTATGTCCAAACAACCCTGTTACTGCTTGGTATAATTCTTTAAATCAATTTAATATCCTAGGTGATTTTTATCACTGATTTATATTAACTATTATAGCCATACAATTCAAATCAATTTCGGCCAATCAAATCAAATCAAAATCAAACATGGCTATAGTATTTAATTATAAAGGAATTAAATAAATCCCTAAATCAAATACACACTTGCAATTAACCCATTCCCCTAGCCTATTTAATTTAATTAAAATGGCTATAGTTCTCTAATTATTAAAAAGCAATTTCATTGTTTAAAAAATTAATTCCTATGTTTTTCAATGAATTAAATAAGTTTATTTTATTTATTAATATTCCCCTAAACCCCAACCTAACCTATCTCAACCACTTCTACCCTGGGTTCTAACCCTTCTCAACCCATTCACCCATGCTAATTTAATCCTAAT
>MU227905.1:156480-173819 GCA_018584345.1 Thuja plicata
CACTTATGTCCGGACCAATTCGTCCTCCTTCCTCCCCATCACTGGCTGCCTTAATGGCGATGGTGACGGGGGTGGATCCTCTGGAGGCAGCAGCAATAGCAGATGCGGGGCCGCCTTTGATCACTCAGAGGAAGAAAAAGCACATAAAACAGCCCAAGGCAGAACCGACGCCCAGGGCTTCCCTCTCAAAAGAAGTGGAAATCCTTTCTTCTAGTTCCCTGGAACTGGAGAGGGAAACAAAATAGGTAGACATCCTAGCCAGTCCCCCTCCAGAAGAGGAGTTTGACATGTTTGGAGCTGATGAGTTCAGAAATTTGCAAGGGGACGATACACAAGCAGGGACAGAAATCCCGGAGCAAGAACAAGAGGCTATGGACCTGGAAGACCGGGAAGAAGAAGCTACGGGATAAGAAGAGTAGCAAACAGAAGAAAAGAGGTCGAAACTGGAGATTATTCCTGGGGCCTCAGAAACAGAAGGTCCAGGAGTAGACCAACAAACACCAAGTGAACAAGAGGCATCCGCTGGGGAACCCAGATCTAGAACTTCGGGACCAACCGTAACCCCAGCCGCCTCATTCCAGGGGCCACTCCCAGGGGCAACCTTCGGGCACGTAATAACAGTGGCCCAAACTATGAATCTTGGCCAGACACCTCCCATACTGCCCAAAGAGGTGCCGATAGTAGAAGAAACCCAGCCAGAGGCAGAAATAGAAGAGATAGAGAAGCATGAAGAGGAGATCCTCGAAGAAGCCGATCAGGGTCTAGATAGAATAATTGACATCACGGACCAAGCTGAGGAGATAGAAATCGAGGAGATTGCTACAGAAGAAGTGCTAGCGGAGAGAGAAACAGAGGAAGTAACTGTTGAAAAGGAGCAGCCGCCACCGACACCAGGAGAGGATCTGAAGAACAAGCTCTGGCAGGAAGGCCACCCCTCCCACCTCCATGGTTGGTGGAAAGTAGAAAAAGGAAAGCCCAATCAGCTCCAATAGTCCCTATCTCACTGGCTGAAATGATGGCCTTAGCTCAGGCCCCGCCAAAGGCGAAGAAGGCCCGGACAGTTCACACATTGCGAACTGGGCTGGGCAGAGAAATAGTTGCGGTAGTAGCAACGCCTCCCCTAGATGCCGATGAAGCGACTGCAGATCCCATAGATTACGACATTGCCGAGGTACATTTGGGTAAAAGAGGGAAGCAGGGTGAAGTGGACCTGCTGAAAGAAGCGGCAAGGGCAGTGGAGGCCCGATACAAAAAAGAGGCCCAGAGGCTCAAGGCAGAGAAGGAGAAGAGTGCAAAACTTATGGGGTTACTTACAGAGCTGGCCCGACCCCTCAACGCCGCACCTCCACAGACCTCCACATCAGAGGAATTACCGCAGAGTGATGTAGAATCCCTGCGGGTAATGAAGAAAAAGGCCCTGGCAGTAGATGAATGGGTCACTTTGCAAATAGGAAACACCCGACGCTTCCTAGCGGCCACTCTCCCAGATTTATATGCAGCCTGGCTGATTATTTTGCAGGCAGAAGCACTGATTGAGCAATGGGAGATTGATGCCAAGAATTACCAGACGTGGAAGGTAGAGCTCGAGGAGCTCCTCACCCTGGGTGAAGATATAATTTTTGAATCCAAAATTCTGGGTGAGGAATCATTTGATTTCGTAAGGGCTCAACACTCTAGACTAGACCTCACATTGGAGATAACCAAGCAACTGGTAGAGTCTTTACAGGAAAAGGTAAACACAATGAAGTATTCTTTTAATTTATACAAGTCAATTGTAATAAAAGCTTCCGGGGTTGATCCCCTTGCTACAAATACTTATACCCCAGAGGAGTCAGTTTTGGGGAATTTTGATGAAAGGATGGCATCCTGGTATCAGTCCCCGGAGGGAATGGATGGGGTCCGAATGGCAAAGCTAACCAAAAAGGTGCTTAAGGGCCATGATGCTGTCAGGATGGCAGATGAGTTTTGAAATAATGTTCTGGACTTGGCAGAACAAGTTGAAGTGGCCAGACACAGAAGGGCCAGCCTAAGGAAGATCAATGAAGAAGGCATTTTCGGCATCCTTCAGGCCTTCAATGATAATAAACAGCCTTGAGTGTTCTCTGGGAACCGGGGAAATTTGAGCATTCAGCCTTCTTTATTCTTTTGGGGACGTAAGTTTCCAGATCCCAGAATTCCAGATCCACAATTTTGTATTCTTTAAAGTAATCTGTGTCCCGGTCCCCGAGGCCGACCGGTCACTTTCAGAGGCGGTTAATAAAGATTGTCAGAAGGTAGTTGGACACATTAAGAGGCATTGGCTTGGCAGTTGGTTTCTGACAGGGTGATCTTCTCGAGGCGCCGTTCAAAGGTACACATGGCACATTGGAGATAGGGCACCGCATTTCCCATTTATGAGGCATGTAGCCTCGGTCCCTAGGGGACCTTCTTTCTTCTTTCTCCTCTCTGGCTCTCTTCTCGAGGCTGATTCTTCCGATGTATATTCTTATCTTCTTCTGACATGGAAGACCTATTCCATCTCCAGGTCTTTTGTAGGGTGGCACAGGTAGTACCGGCCCCCAGATATTGTATTTTATTAAAGAGCAGTAAAATAGGGTTAGGGTTAGAGAGAATTGTATAAATAGGCAAATCGGCCCATTTCCAAGGGTCGACAAAATTGATGATTTTGTTGTTAATAAGAAATAGCAAAGTGATTTCTATTTTAATTTGCAGAGCTCAATGCTCCATTGTTCTGTTCTTGATAGTTAGATGCTCCCTTGGAGCCGCCATTGTATCATGCACCAGTGCTCGCTGAATTGAACATTAATGAAGAAGGAAGGATTCTTGGCAATGAAGTTGTTAACATCTCTGCTTCTAAGTTAATGGTATTTCATGTTTTAATGTTCAGTATGTCCTTCACTCTGATATGTTAAAGTAGATTAACGATCTCTTTATTTCTGCTACTGATAAAATGCTAACTGATGGTTGTGTATTTCTTTGGTATTTAGTGTAGTCTTTTAGAGTGTTGTCGATGTTCTGGGCTTTTCAGCATGACTATAGTTAGATAAATATTTCTAACCCTGCAGGATCTTTTTTTTGTTTTATTTACCAAGTATGGAATACTCTGAGAAACCCTTACTATTCTAAATCTCCGGGAGAATGAGTTGAAGTAACCAGCTATCCCCCTCGAAAATAGTCACCTCTCCCAACCGAGCCTCGCACCGTCGTGACCCGACACCCAGGTGCTTGAAGGCCCGGAGGATTTATTTCCCCTGGACAACCTTTACATACAGAGTTGTCCAATTTCTCTGGAACCCGGTGACAACTTATGACTTTTGGCGGACCCGTTCAGCAAAACCCCATCAACAAAAACTGGCGCTAGAAGGAGGGCATGAACTCGTCCCCCTCCCAAGATTTCGATTTTACACCTCCTGAGGGTTCCCCGAGTCATAGTTTTAGGAGACAAGCCTTTAGAGGGATTGGGTCCTTTTCCCCAGCTAAATTTGAAAGAATCCTTAGGTCTTCCCTGAATCCCGAAAGGTTTGTCGAGCTCGAGCCTCCTGCTCGAAAGAAACAGACGTTGAAAGTCATACCAGCCACTGTTGTCTGGAGATCTACCATATCCTCGAATACTCAAACTCCCCAGATGGTCCCGGGAACCACTAATCAAACTACCCAACATATAGTTCCCCCAATGGCTGCATATTTTGGAAACACTGGGTCCCCAATGGGCACTTTTTCGGGCGCAATCAATGACTTACCTTCTCACCCAGAGAAGATTTTCCCGCGATATGAGCACTTAGGCTCACGAACCGCAGAAGAACATTTACAGGCATACAAGGATGCCATGAATCGACACCGGATCCAGCATGAAGATGTTGTGACCCGCATGTTTCCCTTGTCCTTGGGACAAAGTGAGTTGAACTGGTACTTGAACCTTCCCGCCAACTCCATCAACACTTGGCAGGATATGGAGGATGCCTTCTTGGCTTCCTTTCGTGTACATGTGGACCCAGCCTGGTCTCACAGCTAGTTCATCTCCATCAGAAAGGAACCCAATGAGCCTCTCACAACATTCAACCATAGGTTCCAGCGTGCCCTGAAGAGGTGCACAGGCCCTTTTGTCCCATCTCCAGATGTTACCATATAGACATACCTCAATGCGATGGACCCTTTCGTTGCCACTCTCCTATGGAGAACAACCGCCCCGGGTGACCGGGATACTTTGGCAAAAGTCTACAACCTGGCCTTAGAGTTATCCTGTGGTCTCAATAAATCCCCAGGCGGGATTGGACAGAACACACCTTTCAACATGATCCCCGGTGGAACTGCTTATGCCAGGGGTTACAATCCCAATCTTGCAATAGGTGCCCCTTCGATGGCGGGGAATCCCCTGCCACCTTTGACAGACCAACAGGCGCGATATGTTTACCCCTCCCAGACCCAGATGACACCGGGTCTGGAAGTCTTCCCTTGGAATCAGTCACAGCAGACACAACAAACTCAGACACAACCATCCGGAGTGCCCTTCTTCCAGTCGTCCGCAGCTGGAGGATTGCCGCCCTCGACTCCGGTTAATCCTGCTACCTTCCTGGGAAGCCAACATCAGCCACAGCCGTCTCATTATGACACTAACACTTAGTTGACTGCTGAGGTTGAGTCCCTCTGGCGAATTTTGTCCACCCTAACCATGGACATGGGTAAGCTGAAGGCCGGGTGTTACGCACCCCAAAACTTGAATTACTAGAGGGGAAATATCTTCTCCGGCCAGCGAAACAATAATGCCAGAGGAAGAAACTTCAACAACGGGCCTAGGCCCAACCAATAACAATGGAATAACAATGCTAACACCGGAGGCCCGCCTCCGAACCAAAATACCAACCAAAATGGTGCTGGACCATCCCATTTTATGCCAGTCGTAGACTTCCAGCCCATGACTAATTGGTGTCAGCTACATGATACAGGTTCGCACAATGAAGTAAATTGTGCCACTTTGGAGAAAGTCATAATGATCTCCCAGCTGGATAGGAAGAAATCACACGATACCACTCCCCCAGAGCCCCCTGTCCAAGAGCAAACCCATAGTGCCTTCACCTGTGATACCATCTTCTTTGGTACTTCTGGGGAAGATGAAGAAGAATCCGAACTATAGGGATTCTTTGATGAATCCATTCTGCCCTTTGAGGCCAATGCCTTTACCAACCCACGGGCTCCATACAACACCCGGAGCCAGGCGGGTAAAGGACCAGATTACACGCCCGTACCCCCTACCAAAGATACTCCTCCTCCCTGGAATAATACAACTGATCGACCTGCCCCTCCAAAAGGTCCTAGCTCTAACCAGGCAAAAGACCTCACGGAGGAAAATCACCAGTTCCCAAGAGGAAGGTTTGATATTACGAAGGTGTTAGAGTAGACCACCACCTCCATGACCCTGATGGAGGTTTTGTTAAATTGTCCCGAGCAGAAGAAGTCTCTTCTGAAGCTCTTAGGAAACCCGGAAGCCGTTAGCCACCCACCCAAGACCGTTTCCTTTGAAGATGCTAATGCGGCTGTCTTCCGGGGAAATAATGAGGATCCTCCCTTCCTGCTAGGCCTGAACATTTATGGAAAAAATATACACAACTTCCTAGTAGACTCAGGAGCTTCGGGTAACATCATGCCCTTGACTATTTCTCAAAAGCTCGAACTCCACCCCACCCTGTCTAATGGCGCAGTGATCCAGCTGGATAAGACTGCTGTGAAAATGGTGGGGGAACTGAAAAACGTCTGAATACACCTTATCCGGGACCCTAGGATAGCCAGCATTATCGACATCCAAGTGGTGGACATCCCAGAAACCTACGGGATGTTGCTAAGTCAGAATTGGTCTAAGTCCTTAAATGGATACTTTTCGACCGACTTCACCCACTTATGGCTTTCGTGGGAAGGAGAATCAAACTAGATCCGGGTTGAAAGTGAGCCCTGGATGAAACAGGCCCTTACCGAGGTCGGGAAGGTCAATGAAGTCCTTTTTTCTGAAGTTTCTCCGGGGGTGTACCACCCTCTCAAAATCTTAACATTCGATTTCATCCCCGGAGAGGATCCCGTAGTATTACAAAGAGCACAAGACTTCAAAGAAAAGGTGAGAGTTGAAGTTAACTCTCAGGGCCCCACAGCGACCCTTGCCACACTCTTATCCGGCACTTGGTGCCAATTACATTACCAAAAACATTCAGAGCATGAGTGTGAGCCATGTCGATCAATCGCTACCTGGCAACTTGATATCCTCCGGAGTGAACATACAACCGATTCCCTGGGACCCAGTACTTCTATGGGATGCACTCCTTTGGTGTCATCCGCCCAGGAATCCCAAACCAAAACACCTCCGGGGATAAATTCCACTTTTACACCGGTAGTCCGGGAGAAAATCCCCAAGTCTCCCAGCAACAATCCAAAGAAAACTCCCCCTCCCTAGCCCCAGATTGCAAACAATGACTTGTGGACTCTTAAATTCGACGGGTCCCGATCCAAACATGGCTGTCGGGCCGGAGTAGAATTAATCAACCCATGGGGGAAATCCTTCCTTGCGTCCTACAAGTTGCAGTTTAACTGCACAAACAACGTCACGGAGTACAAGGCCTTGGTCCTTGGACTCCTATTCGCACTAAGGAAGGGTATCACCCGCCTCCGGGCTCTGGGTGATTCAGAGTTGGTTGTTAAACAAGTCCGGAGTTAATACACATGTCATGACAAAAGGCTGGCCGCATACCGCAATTGGGCTTGGAGCCTCATTGAAGATTTCGATGCCTTTGGCATTGACCTTATTCCCCAGCGACAGAATTATGTCCCGGATGCCCTAGCCATTTCTGCCAGCACACTTGAGCCGATGGCCGGCTCACGACTCCGGAGATTTTCAGTTGAGATGGTCCCCACCCCCTCCATTCCAGACAATGTTACCCACTTTCAAGTTTTTGAGGACGTTCAACATATCCTGGCCTTCATGGCCAACGTTGGTGTTTTTGAGGATCAGATAGTGGAGGAACAAGACCACGATGACACTGGACAGGGTGATGAAGACGATGGGATCATGGACTTACCCACCAACACTATCCCTAAGGGGATGGTTGCATTAGAAAAAATCTTTGATTCAGACCCCCGGGCCCGTGAGAAGGTTTCATCCTCCCCCGAAGGGGGAAAATTTGAAAAGGTTAACATTGGCCAGCCCGGTGAAGAGAAAATCATCCACATAGGCACCTCCTATTCCCCTGAGGAAAAGGAGAAGATTCTCGCGGTTCTCCGAGAATACATTGATGTGATTTCCTGGGGATATGAAGATTTAAAGACGTATGATACATCCATCATGACTCACACCATCCCCCTGAAACCAGATGCTAATCCCTTTCGGCAAAAGAAAAGACTGGTCAACCCATTGATAGAGCCTCTGATTCATCAAGTGGTGGAAAAACTGCTGTCAGCTCAGATTATCTTCCCAATCTGGCATACTACATGGGTTGCCAACTTGGTCCCAGTCAGGAAGAAAAGCGGCGAGATCCGCCTTTGCATGGATTTTCAAAATCTGAACAAGGCATCTAAAAAAGATAATCACCCTCTCCCCTCGTTGGATGAGGTGTTGTAGATAGTAAATGGATCTCAGATGATGTCTTTCCTGGATGGATATTCGGGATACAACCAGGTCATGGTTAAATATGAAGATAAAGATAAAACAATGTTTACCACCAAGTGGGGAATGTTTGCTTATAGAAGAATGCCCTTCGGTTTGATCAACGCAGGGGATACTTTTTAGAAGGCCATGGACATTGTATTTGAGGGCCTTGTAAATCGATGCATAATCATCTACATGGATGATTTGACCATCTTCTCCTAGGACAGGCGTGATCATGCCGCACACCTTGCTCAGATCTGCGAGAGGTGTCACCGGTACGGAATATCCCTCAACCCCAAGAAATGCATATTCAGGGTCACCGAGGGGAAGCTGCTAGGTCATATCGTCTCTGAGAAGGGTATATCCATAGACCCTGATAGAGTCGAAGCACTACTGAACTTACAGATGCCTGGCAGTAAGAAAGAAATGCGATCCTTCTTTGGAAAAATCAACTTCGTGCGTCGATTCATCACAGGATTCGCAGAGATAGTTAAGCCACTCAACGAAATGATGAGAAAGGATACCAAAATTGAGTGGAGTCCTGAAGCAAAACAGGCGTTCGCCCAGATAAAATAGACCATAATGGAGGCACCTGTCCTAGCTAGTCTGGCCTATTCCCTCCCGTTTTACATCTACTCATTTGCTTCACCGCATTCTGCCGCGGCAGTACTGACCCAAAAGGTTAAAGGGGAGGAACGACCAATTGCTTTCATGAGTTCCCCCTTTAAGAACGCCGAAGTCCGGTATTCATCATTGGAAAAATAGGCCTTTTCTCTAGTTCGTGTTGTGAAGAAATTCTGGCATTATATTCTCCGGAGCAAAGTGCATGCTATCATCCCGGACCAGGCTGTCAAATCTCTACTGATGCAGTGAACTGGGTGAGAGACGGGGGAAATGGATGGCCATCCTCCAGGAATATGATTTAGAGATGCAGCCCATGAAAATAGTCTGAGGCCAGGGACTAAGTTGAACAATAGCAGAGGAGACTCCCCACATAGAATGTCATACTTACACAGTGGAGTCCATTACCCAGGATCCGTGGTACACCGATCTGGTGTATTTACTGCTAAATAACAAGTGATCGGAGGGATTACCTCCCCACAAACACCGTGCCCTGCGGATGAAAAGTGCCCATTTCATGATAAAAAACTCCACGCTTTACCGTCGGAATTATGAGGGAGTGTACCTCCGGTGCATCGACAGGGACCAAGCTATGAAAATAATTAATGAATTCTATGGACAGTTTGGAACCGAGCATGGTTCAATCGACGCCACTACCCATCAGATCATTCAGGCCAGATACTATTGGCCCTGTATCTTTAGAGATGTTTACGCTCATGTCAGAAAATGCCACACTTGCCAAACTGCAGCACATCGTGAGCGTAACCCAGCCATGTCTCTACAACCAGTCTATGAGGCTAGACCCTTTGCCCAGTGGGCATTTGACTTCATTGGGGAGATCAACCCCAACTCGTCTGCCAACCACCGATACATTCTGACTGCTCCTGATTACTGCACTCGGTGGTCTGAAGCCCTACTTTGCAAGAACAACACGGCAAACGTAGTCATTAAGTTTTTGGAAGAAAACATTGTCACAAGGTTTGGAATGCCCTTCGCTTTAGTATGTGACAACGGTCTGACGTTTTCTTCCGCACAATTACTTGAATGGGCCTATAACTGAAAGATCACGCTGAAGTTCTCTAGCAACTATTACCCCTAGGGAAACGGTGTTGCTGAATTGATAAATAAAAATCTACTTGAGGTGATCAAACATCTGTTAGAATAGAATCCCCGGGATTGGCACCAAAAACTGAAATTTGCCCTCTGGGCAGATCACATTTGCATCAAGGCCGCCCTGGGGACATCCCCATTTCACCTGGTTTATGGTCAGAACCCGGTATTCCCAGTCAACCTACAGATCCCAGTTTTACGGTTTATGCAGGAATTCAACAACAGGGACAACATTGTGGAGGTTCGGCTCCTGAATTTGGTGCGGATGGAGGAACAACGAGACGCAGCCCTTGAACATTTCGCACGTCATCAAGCAGTAGTAAAATGATGGTTTGACAGATGAGCCCAATACAAGGCTTTTCAGATCTCAGATCTGGTCCTACTGTGGGATAAGGCCCGGGAGAAGAAAGGCAAGCATACCAAGTTCCAACAGCTTTGGCTCAGACCATACTTAATTTTAGAGATCTGCGGGGAAAATACTTACCGCCTTAACACCTTGACCGGAGAACCTGTCGCATTGCCCGTTAATGGACAGTTTCTCAAACATTACTTCGAGTAAGGGTAATTTTGTCCAATGTTGTATTATATGTAAATTTCCCCTTGTAAATAGTCTTGTTGGCTGCCTTCCGGGGCAGTCTCCCTTTTTTTCTTTTTGTCTTTGTTTTCGCTTTTGGCTTTCTTTTGGCCCTGGCATTTTGTCCCATCTTGTAGGAATGGGAATGCTTCGCATAAATTTGGCTTCTGGTGTAATGCCTCCGGCATGGTGAACTCTAGAATCTGTCTTTACCATGGTGGAATCAACCCGGTCTCTGGGATTGTTTGCAGGTTTTGGCACATTTTCGAGCAATCTCCATTGGATGTTGTCTCCGGGAGTCTGGAAATTAGTGAACAATAGTAATAATATAAGGAACAAGTAATCGGACACGTCGAGGGTAGATCAGCTGTACTGGTTGGTTGATCCACGTCTGAAAATCCAAAAGAATTCCTCCCAGGTCCAGAGTTTTATCCTCTCCAAGTATCTAAATATAGGTGGATAGGTGAAAGAAGTACCGCCATTTGAATTCTAGCTAAGCTTGGGCTCAGTAGTGAAAGAAGTACCGCCTTCCCTACCTGGAAATAAATAAAATGAAGTAATGAGGATAAGCGGGATGAAACTCCGGTCTCCGGAGGAAAAGCAATTAAATTAATGACTGGTTCGATGTAATTAGTACCGTTTCTCTATTTCCTCCTAGAGGTCATCGGCTTGATTTCCTTCCAAAGCACACACAACACCACTGATGAAAGGCTACGGACTGACTCCTGTGTGGTCGGGTTCTCTTGGATACGCTGCTCTCTTCTTTTCAAATGCTCCAGAAGGATGATTTGTTCCAGTTGTGCTAACCAAAGATTCTATGGTTCTCAAATGCGCGAAGGCATTTGTCCCAGATAGTCACCATTTGTTATGCCCTGCATCCCCGTCCCTACATTTTGTGTGCAAAATGTTGGGTCCCCCTTTTTTTCTTTTTCTTTTCTTTTGTTGCAGCTTTGCCTTGTCTTTCTTTTCCTTTTTGCTTTCTTTCTCTGGGGTTTTCTTCCCTGGAGTGGGTCGTTTCCTTGGTTTGTTTTTCCCCTCCGGGATCCCGGATCCCAGAGGTTGCCTTTTGGTTGGAAGTTTGATTCCGGACTCCGGGATTCTCTATGATGATGTTCCTAAGTTTTAGGAATATCATCGTAAGGAATCCCCGGGCCTGGAATCCGGGTGTTTTTCCTAACCCAAAATTTTTGGAGTGTGAAGGATTACTTTTTACCGTGGGTATAAATAGACTCGCCTGTCATTATCACACTTATCGCGATTAAAATCTTCAAGCAATTAGAGCGAAATAGAGCGATTTTCAAAGCAATTAGCAGAATAGTTGCAGAGAGATTTGTAATAATTGAAGCTTAACACCTTCTACTATTCTCAGACATACGCTAGTGCTCCGTGGTGGTGATCTTGGCAGCTTGACGATTCGAAGTTGTTGCAGAGTTCTCCTAGTAATATTTCCTTCCTCTGCCTTCTGCGTTTTCAGGTTGGTTTCTCTGCTTCCCTCCTCTTCACTTTGCTTTCATTTTCTGGTTTTTCTTTCAGTTTGCCTCCTTTTATTTTTGTTTTCTTCGTTGTTTCATCATTTCTTTTGTCCTCTGGTTTTGCCACCCATTGGTGGGTTGGCTCTGTCAGAAGGTTGTCCACCTTCTATACAGATGTAGATAGTCTGTAAATATTTTGTAGATAGTTTGTGCAGATGTAAATAGTTTGTAAGTAGTTCGTAAATATTTTGTAAATAGCTCTATAAATAGCATGTACACGGTCTAAATAGTTGTATATTCTTGTTTTAGCTTTGTCTGGTTTTTCCTGCGGGAGTCGCCCGTATGTATATTCATGTATATGTGTATATTTCTGTAAGCAACCCTTATATATATCCCTCCTTTCCATGTATATACCCTTCGGCTCTCTGTATATCCTTTTAGGTGGCTTGACGAGCTGGTCGAGTCACCCTTGTTGTTGGTTTTTTGCTTCAAATTTGCTTCGAGGCAGAAAACCACCTACTTGAAAATCGGCTCTTGGCCGGTTTCAAATAGGCAGTTTTCTCTCTCCTCCATCAAGGCTGTCAGAGCCTCATTTATTTCCCATGTGTGCAATTACTTCCGGCCAAGTGGCTTTCCCTTTTCGCGCGTTTGAGCAGTCAACTCCGCCGCTAGTGCCATCCCATCCATTCAATGCTAGCGCACGTGGCGTCCATGTGGACCTGCTTCCACATTCTTCTTTACTAACAGTCATTTCTTCGGGCTTCGGACTCCCTTTTCGTCATTCATCCCATGTCTTCGTCAAGTGTGACAAATTTCTCAGACCCGGAGATATAATAAAGAATCCTAAGTTTATATTTTTCTTTTCGGATACTTATGCAAAAAACTAATCTTTCAGGAAAAGCAAACGGCGCGGTGGTAAGATCTCCGGACCCCGGAGTTATTATTTTATTCTGATGAATATGTTATGACGGTTGCTTTGTCTCGCAGGTCTGAACTTCACTTTATAATCATGTCTGAAGCATCTGCCTCATCTCCTCCCGGAAGTCCGGAGTTGCCATCCACAACCGAGACCAGGGCAGAAGAAAAGTCTAATATGGAGAAGGCCCTGGCGAAGCTCCCCCTCACCATGAAGTATATGCAGGGTGAGGAGATTGTGGGCTCAAAGATTGAGTCCCAAGTGAAATTTATGACCGACCCCAGTGTCAGAACTTGGGCAGAAATGCAGGCTCTAGTAAAAATCATGCATATACAGCGACAGGCTGGACACACTATTGCGACTAACGTTGGAGGTTCTAGAATTCTTCGGGCAGCTTGCTTCCCATGCTCCGTGTAGTCTCCGGAGCTTGTTCTAACTCTGGCAGCCCACTATAACTCTTCCATTCGGGCTGTCATGTTAGCACCAGCAGAACCATCGGGATTCCCCACTCCACTGGTGTCCCTTGACCCAGCTACTTTCCAAGAAGGCCTGGAAATCCCGTAATTTGAGAGGTCCTCGGTACTCACGAGGACAGAGGCCTTGAAACAATTCAACCAACTAGAGGATGCCACCCGATTATACATGAACACTCACTGGCTAAAGGTCCCGAGGAGGGATCCAAAAAGAATGAGGATAGATATACCCCGCTCCGAATTCAAGGAAAGCATCCAAATGGGGATGATCGCATTGGCCCGGGTATTTAGGCAGCCCTCCACCTAGGAATTTGCAAAGTGGATGTACTATTTCCTCCTAGGCATCTCCGCTAAGGGAGAATTCTTTGACTGGGCGACCATTATCTCCAATCATGTTGACTCCCAGTTCCGACAGCTGAACGAACAGAAGAAGTTCTACATGAATTCTTATGTTTTCTAGGCTTCGGCCCAACAGAGGCCCCACTCCAATGGCCTACTCACAGATGACGTTCTCAGACTCGGCCGGGGACAAAAAGCACCGTGGGACCATTTCCCACAGATTCAATGGGAAGCCAGCTTCCCCAGTTACTGCCAGGTAAACGACTCCTTCGTTTACTACCATTTTCTCACACCCACCCGGGATGCCGGATACCGCCTGTCTACTCAGGCGATGAAATTGGTTAGTAGTTATGGGCACTACTACATCCAGTTCCAGCAGCACACATACATTACAGTCGCTGGCTTCTCCAGAAAACCCTACTTGTTGCCCAAGCATTGTGGGGACAAGATCGTGCTGCTGGAATATTGTCGACAGATGATAGAGCTGCATACCCTCTTGGCCCACAAGAAGGTCCCAAATGTTTTGTTCCCAATCTCTTGTGGAAACTACACCTGCAATCTGGCCACCGCAAAGGAGGCAGATAACGAGCTTCAAAGTTACAACTTGTAGGAGTTTTATCTGGCGCGGAATAATTTTGATCCGCATGGCAGAATTGCAACGGCACTGCCCGGGGCCGCGGACCCTCACCACGCACACATGGAAGACTTCTGGGCAGATTACCAGGATGACATGGATGTGCGCAGCTGGCATTACGAAAGAATGACGGCCGGAATGATGCAGGAGCTAAAGCTCCTGAGGTTCCCAGCGGGCTTTTCAGATGACGCCCCTACTATAGATCCCCAGTACAAAGAAAAGGGGATAGACAAAATTCCCCTGGCGCCAATAAATTGGGGTGTCCAGGAAGACCACACAATTGAGGACTTCACTCGGGAGGTGCTTGAGAGAAGTCATTCCCATTTTAAGAAGGCATGGCCCGAGAGTGCGCGCCTGGCCTCCCGGCCGGTAACAAAAGCACCACTACTGGTACCAAGGTTGACTCCGGGGGCCGGGACTTCTGCACAAGGCGCAGATAAAGGAAAAGGGATAGAGACAACTCCCTCCGCGCAGCAAGTCCCCATTCAAGAGCAGATTAGGCAATCTGTAGCGGCCTCCCAACAAATGAAGGAGCAATTGATCACAAGGCTTGCCACTCCCCCACTTATGTCTAGACCAATTCGTCCTCCTTCCTCCTCATCACTGGCTACCTTAACGGCGATGGCGACGGGGGTGGATCCTCTGGAGGCAGCAGCAATAGTAGATGCGGGGCCGCCTTTGATCACCCGGAGGAAGAAAAAGCACATAAAACAGCCCAAGGCAGAACCGACGCCCAGGGCTTCCCTCCCAAAAGAAGTGGAAATCCTTTCTTCTAGTTCCCCAGAATCGGAGAGGGAAACAGAACAGGAAGACATCACAGCCAGTCCCCCTCCAGAAGAGGAGTTTGACATGTTTGCAGCCGATGAGTTCAAAAATCTGCAAGGGGATGATACACAAGCAGGGACAGAAATCCTGGAGCAAGAACAAGAGGCTGTGGACCTGGAAGACCGGGAAGAAGAAGCTGCGAGACAAGAAAAGTAGAAAATAGAAGAAAAGAGACCAGAACCGGAGATTATTCCCGGGGCCTCGGAAATAGAAGGTCTGGGAGTAGACCAACAAACACCAAGTGAACAAGAGGCATCCGCTGGGGAACACGGACCTGGAACTTCGGGACCAACCGTAACCCCAGCCGCCTTGTTCCAGGGGCCACTCCCGGGGGCAACCTTCAGGCACGTAATAATAGCAGCCCAAACTATGAATCTTGGCAAGACACCTCCCATACTGCCCAAAGAGGTGCCGATAGTAGAAGAAACCCAGCCAGAGGCAGAAATAGAAAAGATAGAGTAGCATGAAGAGGAGATCCTCGAAGAAGCCGATCATGGTCTAGACAGAATAATTGACATCACGGACCAGGCTGAGGAGATAGAAATCGAGAAGATTGTTGCAGAAGAAGTACTGGCGGAGAGAGAAATAGAGGAAGTAACTGTTGAAAGGGAGCAACCGCCACCAGACACTAGGAGAGGATCTGAAGAACAAGCTCTGGCAGGAAGGCCACCCCTCCCACCTCCATGGTTTGTGGAAAGTAGAAAAAGGAAAGCCCAATCAGCTCCAACAGTCCCTATCTCCCTGGCTGAAATGATGGCCTTAGCTCAGGCCCCGCCAAAGGCAAAGAAGGCCTGGACAGTTCACACATTGTGAACTGGGCCAAGCGGAGAAACAGTTGCGGTAATAGCAACACCTCCCCCGGATGCCAATGAAGCGATTGCAGATCCCGCAGATTACGACATTGCGGAGGTACACTTGGGTAAAAGAGGGAAGCAGGGTGAAGTGGACCTGTTGAAAGAAGTGGCAAGGGCAGTGGAGGCCCAATACAAAAAAGAGGCCCAGAGGCTCAAGGCAGAGAAGGAGAAGAGTGCAAAACTTATGGGGTTACTTACAGAGCTGGCCTGACCCCTCAACGCCGCACCTCCATAGACCTCCACATCAGAGGAATTACCGCAGAGCGACATAGACTCCCTGCAGGTAATGAAGAAAAAGGCCCTGGCAGTAGACGAATGGGTCACTTTACAAATAGGAAACACCCGGTGCTTCCTAGCGGCCACTCTCCCAAATTTATATGCGGCCCGGCCGATTATTTTGTAGGCAGAAGCACTGATTGAGCAGTGGGAGAGTGATGCTGAGAATTACTAAGCGTGGAAGGTAGAGCTCGAGGAGCTCCTCACCCTGGGTGAAGATATAATTTCTGAATCCAGAATTCTGGGTGAGGAATCATTTGATTTTGTAAGGGCTCAGCACTCCAGACTGGACCTCACATTGGAGGTAACCAAGGAACTGGTAGAGTCTTTACAGGAAAAGGTAAACACAATGAAGTATTCTTTTAATTTATACAAGTCATTTGTAATAAAATCTTTCGGGGTTGATCCCCTTGCTACAAATACTTATACCCCAGAGGAGTCAGTTTTGGAGAATTTTGATGAAAGGATGGCATCCCGGTATCAATCCCCGGAGGGAATGGATGGGGTCTGAATGGAAAAGCTAACCAAAATGGTGCTTAAGGGCCATGATGCCGTCAGGATGGTAGATGAGTTCTAAAATAATGTTCCGGACTTGGCGGAACAAGTTGAAGTTGCCAGACACAGAAGGGCCAGCCTAAGGAAGATCGATGAAGAAGGCATTTTCCGCATCCTTCAGGCCTTCAATGATAATAAACAGCCTTGAGTGTTCTCTGGGAACTGGGGAAATTTGAGCATTCAGCATTCTTTATTCTTTTGGGGACGTAAGTTCCCGGATCCCGGAATTCTAGATCCACAATTTTGTATTCTTTAAAGTAATCTGTGTCCCGGTCCCCGAGGCTGACCGGTCACTTTCAGAGGCGGTTAATAAAGACTGTAAGAAGGTAGTTGGACACATTAAGAGGCATTGGCTCGGAAGTTGGTTTCTGACAGGGTGATCTTCTCGAGGCACCGTTCAAAGGTACATATGGCACATTGGAGACAAGGTGCCACATTTTCCATTTATGAGGCATGTAGCCTCGGTCCCCGGGGGACCTTCTTTCTTCTTTCTCCTCTCCGGCTCTCTTCTCGAGGCTGATTCTTCCGATGTATATTCTTATCTTCTTCTGACATGGCAGACCTATTCTATCTCTAGGTCTTTTGTAGGGTGGCGCAAGTAGTACTGGCCCCCAGATATTGTATTTTATTAAAGAGCAGTAAAATAGGGTTAGGGTTAGAGAGAATTGTATAAATAGGCAAATCGGCCCATTTCCAAGGGTCAAAAAAATTGATGATTTTGTTGTCCATAAGAAATAGCAAAGTGATTTCTAGTTTAAGTTGCAGAGCTCAATGCTCCATTGTTCTGTTCTTGATAGTTAGATGCTCCCTTGGAGCCGCCATTGTATCACGCACCAGTGCTCGCTGGATTGAACATTAATGAAGAAGGAAGGATTCTTGGCAATGAAGTTGTTAACATCTCTGCTTCTGAGTTAATGGTATTTCATGTTTTAATGTTCAGTATGTCCTTCACTCTGATATGTTAAAGTAGATTAATGACCTCTTTATTTCCGCTACTGATAAAATGCTAACTGATGGTTGTGTATTTCTTCGGTATTTAGTGTAGTCTTTCAGAGTGTTGTCGATG
>MU227905.1:223974-242379 GCA_018584345.1 Thuja plicata
TGGCTCTCTTCCCTAAATGGTCACATTCCTCCCTACTTTCAACCCAATAATATTGTGACAAGTGTCACAATTTTATGCACTTGAAGAAGCACAATCCATGTGCTCTCTTCTAGTGGAATCCTGACCTCTCTTCAGCTTTGCATCTGAACCACACATTTTCAACCCCTCTTTCTATAAATAGAAGGCATTTTTGAGAGAAAATGGCCCTCATTTTTAGAGTTAAATTTCATTTTTATGTTGTTTAGATATCTATAGCATTTTAGTTTCAATTCCATGCATTGTTATAATGTCAGTTTTCATAGCTTAATTACATGCTTTCTAATCATTTAGCTTAGTTTTCAATTAAATCACTCATTCTTAGGAGTGTATTGTCACTGAATGGTGCATAATCTGAGGGCATGATTATGGCATTTTTCAAACTCTTCCTAGATAGGGAGAAATAAGTCATTTTTAGTGTTTTGTATCTAACCTCTACTCTTTTATGCTATTTTTCACTAATCTAATGACTTATTGAAGTGTTGTGTCGCAGGTAACAGGTGTATGATTTGACACTCACAAGTCGTATAGTCTCAATTTTACTATATCCTGCCCGAAGTAAGCATGATATGAAAATTCCTACAATCTCACCATTAGTTCGTAGAGTGAAGCAATATTCAAAGTATGCATCACCTGACGCTAATTCAACGCGCCTTCTAGTCATGTCGTCCATAGGCTTTAATATTCTGCTCCATCTCTCTGGTGTTATCTTCCCTGGAAATGTTGAATCCCTTTTATTCTTAATATGGAAATTTCTGACATTGGTATACATTTTTTTTTGTAATACGGGTGCCAGCAACAAGTTGAGTCCACTTTTTGGACAAAAAGTGGAAGAGTTTTCCCTATTTTTTAAATTTTCTATCAATTTATTTCAAAATTTGAGGCACTTAGAGATTGAATCTAAAAACACTTCACTGATAGAAAATGTAGTGCTTAGAGTCTACTTTTTAAATATGTAATTTATTAAATACCCACATGGTAGAAAGTTTTTTTAGTAGGCATATTTAAAAACTACTTTTTCAAAATACCTGTTTCAGGACCATACCACACACATGTACGACCACCATATTTTGACCTAAATAAATGAATTTTTGTGAATCCTTCCGGGGAAAAATACCTAAGACACCAAAGATCGATGAGAATAATTTTTCTTTTTTTTTATTGAATATTTTTGTTTAATTAATTTTTAATTGACTATAAAATATATTTTTGAAACCTCTAGTGTACAACCACCATAATTTGATGAAAACTTCACATTTTTTCAAAAATATTTTTTTTTAATCTTCAAGGAAATTCTATGTAGATTGATGTAATATAAATTATTTTTAAAAAATGTAAAAACAAAAAATTTATTAAAGTTTTAGTGAACCTTACTATTTTAAGTTTAGGTACCACTTTTGATTAATAAATATTGTAAAAATAGTAAAATTGATCATATCGCTATAAAATTGATATTTTAGAAATATAGATAGTAAGTGATATAATGGGTTTTGATTTTGTCAAAAGTTTTTATTAGGAAGACCCTCAAAAAATTACGGCAAGACAGAAATATGGTATTCAAATGCCTTAGCCATTATTTTGGAGGTCCAAGCATAGGCTTAGTCCCACAAAGCCTATCCCAAACTGAAATCCAATGCAAAGGGTGGTCTTGTAAATTCTAAAGTTAAAAAATGGGCACATGTTTAAAAACGTGTACCCGTTTCTTAAATATAATAAATCAACATACAAAAATACGTTTAAAAAAAATTAAAAAATTAAAAAATGGGTACCCGTTTTGAAAAACAACGGGCACTCGTTTTGAAAAAAATGGGCACTTTTTTTTTGAATTTTGGATCGGGTGTCCGAGCCTAAGAAGGGCACCCATTTTTTTCAAAAGGGGTGCCTGTTTCTAGCGGCATTTTTCAAGTCCACAAGACTTCCGCCGAATTGGCACCCAACTTCTTGCACTTACCCATAGAAAATCTCTCATATTAGTCTATACCCAAAAAATAACAAACATATATTAAATGCACAACTCTAAACTACATACCTACTTCATCCTTTATCAGAATCGAGCCAAATAATTTGATAATGACTTTTCTTCCTTTCTTAAATAGACCAAGTGTGACTTCAAAAGATATTATATTCTTATTAATTCTTCATTTTCTTGATTATACCACTCTTTTGAACCCTATTGATTCCATATTATGTATATAGGTTGTATTGAATGTATTCATTAAGGTGCTCTTCGATTTGAGTATTAAATGTGATGGAGAGTAGTGGCATGTCGTTTCATGATTTTACCACATGAATCTTTGTAGGATTTTGTTGCCATAATTCTTCTCTTAATGAAAGAGACTTTAATATTAAATGTTTCCTTCAGATCCCGATGGCTCAATTTTTACTATTAATAATTCTTAGAGTTTCTGATTTTGCCTTAGCTATTACTTATTATGTATAGTTTCGATAATTACTAATCAGTTTTAATTTATTTACCAAACTATTTAAAAAAAATTGTTTTAGGTAATCTATTTTTAGTAGCCATATAAAATGAAAAACATATATCCATATATAACTCTGTATTCATATATATATATATATAATTACTTATGCATTTATATATATGATCATATCATATATATTTATATATTTCATATATGTATATATATCTTCGTTTAAATTGGGACATATATAAATGCTCATTTTTTAGATTTTAGTGTTGTTACAAGAGAGAGAACATTATCAACAAAATTTAATTAAAACTCATATTCCATTATAATCATTCTTCTTCGTATATTTCATCACAATGAACAGTGAGTCCTACTTCATCTTCTAAAACAAATTTTGTCAAACCTGTTTGGTTCAAAGGTGTTGCTAATATGCATAAAAATAAATAAGAAATCAAGACTTCTTCTGATTGCTGGCATTTCTTCAATGTATCTATCCTTGTCTTCAACCATCATGACATGAAAGGTAGGTATATCTTCCTATCATTTTTAATAAAATGTTGGTAGTATTCCAGTTTTGGGATAGTTAAATCTTCCCTGATGCTTGAAATTACCTTATTCAAATCTATAAGATATTTCCTTTTGAATATTTTCCCGCATAATCTTCCTATAACTAGTAAGTTATAACCAGTAAGTCAGGATCAACTTATAAGGCCAAAGCTATAAAAATAGCTGGGATATCAGAGTTCACTCGATGACTATTGTCATTTTCAATGAATTTGCTCCCTAGAATAATGAAAACAACCCTTACAGTAATGTCATAAGTTGACATTATCATTTTCTTGATTCTTTTCATAGTAATTTTACCATCAAAGGCTACCTGAGATTTCGAGCATCTAAGCTTAAGTGCAGTAGCCATATTTTCACAATTGAACCCCTGGTTAATTTGTCTTTCACCATTTAAAACTATCCTTCTATTTATAAGTATGTGAGAAATATAATCCTAGGAGTTTCTAGTTGGAACGATCATAGAATTTGGATCATTTAAGCTTCAATCCCCTTGACATTTCAAATTCCTTAAGACATATTTTATTCTTGATGGTTTTATTTTTAATATGTTTATAAACTAATACCCTAAACATATATAGACTTTGTCTTAAATCCTATACCTTTTTTTTTTTTTTATATCTTTTATACTTCCTTGATTAGCTAAGTTAATATCAACCCTGGTTACTTTTTCTATAAACATAATTAGTAGTGTTATGTTCTAAGTATATTAAAGGACCTCTAACCTGTCTAGAAAAATAACTTGATTTATACTCATATGTAAGCTTACTAAGGAGCCCTAAATTTTTCCTACATATTCCTATCTATTTTATTAGATATTAATGACTTCTTCAGTCCTTCCTTCCACACCTTTATTGGCTAGGGAATCGACAATTTGATTACCTTTCCTATAAATATGATTAACCATGTAATGATTAAATAATGATAATAAATTCAACGCTCTCTTCACTAACCCATTTAGTATCTATTTTTGAGTATTTCTTGTTCTAATGGCATTAATGATTAGGGAAGAGTCACCTACTATTTTAATATTATCTTAATTTTGTTTTTTACATAACAATAATCCTTCTATTAGAGCATTGCATTCTGCAACATTATTAGTAGTAATTCCTAAAAGGGAATCTTTGTGTGCAATTAGTTTACCTGACCAATCATGAATACAACACCCTATCCCAGCCCTTTCTGGGTTTCCTTTGGAAGCACCATCAAAGTTAAGTTTGAACCATCCTTCAGACGGAGGTTTCCATACACATTTATGTCTTAGATCTTCCTTGTCTACTCCTTTTTGACCTACAAAGGGAGGAATTTTTAGACCAAACCATAGTTTCCTCAATTTCTCATTTTCTTGAGTGAAAAACAAATCCTTACTTCCAAACATATTATGATTATTCACTACTTTGACTATGTATGCTTCTATTTTGTTTAAGAGTTGATCTTGGTCTAGTTTCTTATCCTTAAAATTATTCTATTTCTTTCCTTCCATAATTCCCATATTACTATGGAAGGAGCAGTATTCCATATCTTCCCAAACAAACCAACATCCTTCATTCTAGGCCAACCTTTAAGGGTATCCATCAAGTTGCAAGGGAAAGTAGAACTTTTCAATTTAATTTGTTAGCTAGTCAAGTCCATCAACTATGCAAAAATTCACAATTTGTGAAAAGGTGATCAATAGATTCACACTCTTTTTCACAAAAGACACATCTCAATGGCCCATAATAACCAATTTTTGGGAACCACTCAGCAGTCAAAATTATGTGTTGTACTGATGCCCATGTAAACATACCTACCTTTGGAAGACAGTATTTGTTCCAACATAAGTCAATTGGTAATGAAGTTTGAGTTTGTATAGTATTGGAAAGAGTATCATACCCAGACTTGGTGTTATATGTTAGAGTAAAAAGGTATTTTCACTTATTAATTAAATCATTATGGATTTAGTTATTAAGTCACCTTTTCACTTATTAATTAAATTATTATTGATTTAATTACTAAGTCACTTTTTATCTCAAGTTCACTTAAGCTAAACTTTAGGCATATGATAATTATTTATTTATTAATTATTATCATGCAACGTAGGTTTCTCCACCTTCTCGGTGTTTGATCTCCTTTATAAGGATTGATCTCTTTTAATTATCAATTCTTTTGTAATTTCATTCCATTATTATTGAATCAATTGAGAATGTTTCCTCTTACATTAATCTATTGTTTTTGGCCTCCATAACTTTTTCTTCTCTCTTTCTACGACAGGTGTTTGCATGCAAGTGATTCTTGGGAGATGTATGGTTGATAGTTTTTGATCATCTCTAATATGGTGTCAGAGCTCCACCCTTTCTAGCCCAGCCCTTCAGATCTGGTTTTTTGAGAGATTTTTGGTGAAAATTTTTGTGGATTTAGGGAGAGTTATTTTTCAGAGCACTTTGGGAAAACTGACATCACATTTGCATCTGAAAGGCCCAAAAACCCTTATTTTCATATAAGACACGTCCAATTTGGACACAGTTAAAATCTGGGCCCTCTTTTTTGCATGCACACCCTTAGCACATTTTTCAAGACAAAAATGCACCTCAGTTTTGATGCTGCCTTGGTTTCCATACTGCTGATGTCTGCAATCGTTGGTCTAAGATCTGGGTTAAATTTGATGGCCACCAACAGGTCATACAACTTGCCCCTTTTTTCATAATGAGCACCTTGTGGGTTTTTGCTTATATCTTGCGCATACGATATCAAATTTTGACCTATCTTATATCGTTAGAAAACTCTTTCCGATCTCTATCCAAATCTTGGGGTTAGATTTTCTAATTTTTTCATCTTTTAGATTTTTTTTCAGTCAAATTTAAGGTTCTTTTTTGCACTCTAAGAGTCATATATTGCTCATTTAGACTCCATTTTTCAACTTCCACATGGCATTGGAAAGATGGTTTAGTTATCTATCATATTTTATGGGTGTCACACCCTGATTCTGCTCCAGGTATTCTTTATTCATATTTTTATATTTTTGCAATCTAGTGGATATCTTGGATGTTTCAGGTCTTGGGATTATTTTTTGTGCATGGGATGACTTCTTTTTAGTTGTTCTTCATATTTCTACAGCTTTTTGTCATTCATGGATATTGTAGACATATATTTATGTAGCTTTTCTTGTTGGCAAATGCACTGAAATAAAGTGTCATATGATGCATGCTTGGGATCCTACATATTTTGTGCTTGATTGTACTCAAACTATATTATAAAGTGTAATGGGGGGGTTTGATGTTTGCTTTGTTTTTCATCTACCTTTGTCAAGTGAGTGTTTCTTCTATGACATTAGCCTCATGATGTGTGTCAAGAGAGTGATCCTTCCACAACACCATCCTTTAAATGTGTTTAAATGTTCTTCATCATGTAGTTATTCAAGGAAGTTTGATTCAGTGTACCTGTCATGCCTCTTCCTACTCAACATTATGGGGGGTATCTCTTGTTGGTTCTAATGATTCCTTGGTTTGATGGAGTGATCTATGTATTAAATATTTGGTCCTACGTACTGAGCAGATGTAGTGGTTAGGTACCTATGCATTTTGGTGAGATGGATCATTTACCATATGGACACTCTTTCATTCCTATCTTAGAGGCATCCTTCTATCTTCGATTGATAAACTCTTCAGACTTTATTTATAGTCTTCTCTACCCAATCATGTTCTATTACAGTGGAGGTTCTAGCAGTTATTCTTTGATATTGTTTGCAACTTCATGCTTCAGAAGTGTTCTACATGTTCTTCATTTGTTCCTATCTTCTAGAATATTCTCTAGTTTGGAGGCTTCTTCAGTCCTTCACTAGTCTTCATCTCTTTTTGGAGAGGGGTTTTCCCACTGGGTTTTCTCATTTTTCTCCTCTTTACAGAGATTTATTGTACTTGGGTACCTGATCGGGCCTTGTTGTCGAGACCCATTTTCCTTCTTTCAGTAGTTGTTTCTAGGTTTTTAGCTTCTCCCTAAGTTTATCTTAAGGGGGTGTTAGAGTAAAAAGGTATTTTCACTTATTAATTAAATCATTATTGATTTAGTTATTAAGTCACCTTTTCAATTATTAATTAAATCATTATTGATTTAATTATTAAGTCACTTTTAATCTCTAGTTCACTTAAGCTAAACTTTAGGCATATAATAATTAATTCTTTATTAATTATTATCATGCAACTTAGGTTTCTCCAGCTTTTGGTTGTTCGATCTCCTTTATAAGGATTGATCTCTTTGTAATTATCAATTCTTTCATAATTCAATTCTATTATTATTGAATCAATTGAGGATGTTTCCTCTTTCACAGATCTTCTATTTTTGGCCTCCATAGCTTTTTCTTCTCTTTTTCTGTGGCAGGTCTTTCCATGTAGGTGATTCCTTGGAGTTGTAGGGTTGATAGTTTTTCATCAACTCCAATATTATACTCCCTAGTTTTAAATTAGCCCAAATAATTCTATCTAGGTCATTAGAAGGGTTTAATTTCCTACTTCTCAAGGTTTCTTCCACTTCATTCTTGAATGTTGCTGGCAGTCCTAAATTATTGAAGGATTTCCATTTCCATCCTAGAGCCTGATTATTATCTAAAAAATCTATATAATCCTTAACATATATGCCCATATCGCTCTTTATACATTATATGGTTGGTTCATCATTTAGAATGGTATTTAGAGGTGGGAAGGCATCCCATGAATCTTCCCAAAATAGAGCATTGCTACCATTTCCTATATCCCATGTAATATAGGGTATGTGCACCAAGTTGTGGACCAAAAAAGTGGACAAATCTTTAAAAAAAATTTAAATTTCATATAACCTGATCGAGTTATTGAAAATTAAAAATTTTTCTTGGCTTGGTAACCAAGTCTAGAAAATATTATTAAAAAACACAATTTGTCTCAAAACCCGATCGGGTTTCTAAATTTAAAATAACTCAGTCGGGTTCTGAAAATAAAAAAATACTTTAAAACCCGATCAGGTTCTGAAAATCAAAAAATACTTCAAAACTCGATCTGCATTTTATTCTCCATAGTCCGATCGGGTTTTGAAGAAACTAAAATAGGCTTTTCTCTGGAAGCCATAACTTCCACATACAGAGTCCGATTGAATCCGTTCAAAAAGCATAAGAAAGATCTTGAAACGATCTAACATATTATTAACCTATGATCATCTTTGGGCATAAATTTGTTTTCTACCATCCATTTGAATCAAGTAAGGTATAAAATAGGTACTCATTATTTTCCATACATGAAACATATAGGAAAAATAGTATGCTCTCCCTCCCTCCGTCCCTCCCTCCCTCCCTCATATTGAGTGGGAGATAATATGAGAGAGAGAGAGATAGAGAGAGAGAATACTGATTTTCCTATACATTTCATGTATGGACAATAATGAGTACCTATTTTATACCTTAATTGATTCAAATGGATGGTAGATAAAATATTTATGCCTAACAATGATCATAGGTTAATAATGTGTTAGATCTTTCCTACTCTTTTTGAACGCAGTCAATCAGACTCCGTATGCAGAAGTTATGGCTTCCAGAGAAAATCTTATTTTAGTTTCTTCAAAACCTAATCGGGGTATGGAGAATGAAATGCATAAGTTTTACTTCTCTCTCTCTCTCTCACTCTCTCTCTCTCTCTCTCATATTATCTCCCACTCCCAATATAAGAGAGAGAGAGAGAGAGAGAGAGAGAGAGCATACTAATTTTCTTATATGTTGCATGTATGGGAAATAATGAGTGCCTATTTTATACCTTACTTGATTCAAATGGATGACAGAAAAAATTTTGATGCCTAAAGATGTTCTTAGGTTAATAATGTGTTATATCATCTCAATATCTTTCCAACGCTTTTTGAATGGAGTCAATTGGACTCTGTATGTGGAAGTTATGGCTTCCAGAGTAAAGCCTATTTTAGTTTCTTCAAAACCTGCTTGGGTTATGGAGAATAAAATGCATAAGTTTTACTTCTTCAAAACCCAATCAGGTTTTGAAGTACTTTTTTCTTTTCATAACCCGATCGGGTTATTTGAAATTTAGAAACCCGATTGGGTTATGGCTTGGGAAGAGCTTTGGAAAATGACCCAAAGGCTTGGAGGCTCATTTTCCCTCCATGTTTATTCTTTTAGACATTTTTTCATCTTGTAAGATGAATTCTCAACTTTATCTTCTTTAGGTTTGCAATTTTTCAACTGGGAATCTTTATAATTTTCACCATAATCTCATACGTCTTCTTAGCTTTCTAAACATATAATTTTTTCTATTTTTGGACAACATTAGCATAGTAAACTTTAATTTTCTTTACTAGTGTCTTGATTGTCCTCACAGACAAATGTCTACCATTTTTATAATAACTTTTGATATACTTAATCAAATTAAAAATAAATTACATATTATTGTTCTACACTTGATTCTATACACTTTTAAAAAAAAAAAATTCATTTTCGATTATTTTGATGCAAGTTATGCCCAGCGCATGAACAAGTACCAAATGTTTAGGATGCGATCACTTCAAAAAATCACAGAGAAAAAAAGTATTCATTAGAAAATTATAAAAAAATACACAACTTCTAGATCTCACTCTTACCTATCATCCTACCAAAGGGATTTAAAAAATACTGAATATAACTATATCTTTTGTACCGCATTTTCATGCGCATAAGGTTTGACCCTCTTAATATTATCGGTTTTTTTAAAAAATTAGTGTTTTAGAAACTAGATTCAGAGTACTACAATTTTTATTTTTTACACATCTTCTTATTTTGAGTGCATGTCCCTCAAATGCCTGTTCCAAGATCAGGTTTACCTGATTTCAGAAAAATGTGTCCACTTATACCCCCCTTTTTGGTCCACAACTTGATGCACACACCCTATAATCTGAGATAACTTCCCTACACTCTAGTATAAAATTTCAAATTCTCAAACCATTAGAAGGAAGGTGGTGTCTAAAAATGCTTAAGTGATCTCTGTCGTCTAAGTATTTATATCTTAGAATTTTGACCCATTTAGCCTCTTGGTCTTTATACATCTTCCATACCAGTTTAGCACCTAAAGCTATATTCCATTGTTTAATATTTTTAACATTTAAACCACCTTCCTCCTTTGGTTTACAGATCTTATCCCAAGTAATCATTTCTAGTTTTTTCTTGTCATTTAATCCTTGCCAGAAGAAGTTCCTTAGTTTTTTGTTAATTTCTTTCTCTATACCTTTAGGTAGACTGAGGCACATCATTTGATAGATAGGAATGACAGAAAGAACATAATTTAGAAACAACTCGTAAAAAATAATGACTTTCATAAAATAAATTCATAATTGTCTTGTGCGCCAACTTGTCCCTATCTCCATACAATATGCATATCAAAATAGCTAATTGTCATAAAATCTATTCTTGCCTCTTGTTGTTTGTATTATATAAGGCCTAACAATGATCATAGGTTAATAATGTGTTAGATCTTTTCAAGATCTTTCCTACTCTTTTTGAACGCAGTCAATCAGACTTCGTATGCAGAAGTTATGACTTCCAGAGAAAATCTTATTTTAGTTTCTTCAAAACCTGATCGGGTTTTGGAGAATGAAATGCATAAGTTTTACTTCTCTCTCTCTCTCTCACTCTCTCTCTCTCATATTATCTCCCACTCCCAATATAAGAGAGAGAGAGAGAGAGAGAGCATACTGATTTTCTTATATGTTGCATGTATGGAAAATAATGAGTGCCTATTTTATACCTTACTTGATTCAAATGGATGACAGAAAATTTTTTGATGCCTAAAGATGTTCTTAGGTTAATAATGTGTTAGATCATCTCAATTGGACTCAATTGGACTCTGTATGTGGAAGTTATGGCTTCCAGAGTAAAGCCTATTTTAGTTTCTTCAAAACCTGCTTGGGTTATGGAGAATAAAATGCATAAGTTTTACTTCTTCAAAACCCGATCGGGTTTTGAATTATTTTTTTCTTTTCATAACCCGATCGGGTTATTTGAAATTTAGAAACCCGATTGGGTTATGGCTTGGGAAGAGCTTTGGAAAATGACCCAAAGACTTGGAGGCTCATTTTCCCTCCATGTTTGTTCTTTTAGACATTTTTTCATCTTGTAAGATGAATTCTCAGCTTTATCTTCTTTAGGTTTGCAATTTTTCAACTGAGAATCTTTATAATTTTCACCATAATCTCATACGTTTTCTTAGCTTTCTAAACATATAATTTTTTCTATTTTTGGACAACATTAGCATAGTAAACTTCAATTTTCTTTACTAGTGTCTTGATTGTCCTCACAGACAAATGTCTACCATTTTTTTAATAACTTTTGATATACTTAATCAAATTAAAAATAAATTACATATTATTGTTCTACACTTGATTCTATATACTTTAAAAAAAAAGTTTTCATTTTCAATTATTTTGATGCAAGTTATGCCCAGCGCATGAACAAGTACCAAATGTTTAGGATGCGATCACTTCAAAAAATCACAGAAAAAAAAAGTATTCATTAGAAAATTACAAAAAAATACACAACTTCTAGATCTCACTCTTACCTATCATCCTACCAAAGGGATTTAAAAAATACTGAATATAACTATATCTTTTGTACCGCATTTTCATGCGCATAAGGTTTGACCCTCTTAATATTATCGGTTTTTTTAAAAAATTAGTGTTTTAGAAACTAGATTCAGAGTACTACAATTTTTATTTTTTACACATCTTCTTATTTTGAGTGCATGTCCCTCAAATGCCTGTTCCAAGATCAGGTTTACCTGATTTCAGAAAAATGTGTCCACTTATACCCCCCTTTTTGGTCCACAACTTGATGCACACACCCTATAATCTGAGATAACTTCCCTACACTCTAGTATAAAATTTCAAATTCTCAAACCATTAGAAGGAAGGTGGTGTCTAAAAATGCTTAAGTGATCTCTGTCGTCTAAGTATTTATATCTTAGAATTTTGACCCATTTAGCCTCTTGGTCTTTATACATCTTCCATACCAGTTTAGCACCTAAAGCTATATTCCATTGTTTAATATTTTTAACATTTAAACCACCTTCCTCCTTTGGTTTACAGATCTTATCCCAAGTAATCATTTCTAGTTTTTTCTTGTCATTTGATCCTTGCCAGAAGAAGTTCCTTAGTTTTTTGTTAATTTCTTTCTCTATACCTTTAGGTAGACTGAGGCACATCATTTGATAGATAGGAATGGCAGAAAGAACATATTTGATCATAATTGTTTTACCAACATTAGTAAGCCACTTACCTTTCCATGACTCTGTCTTTTTATCAATAATTTTTAACACTCTGTCCCATAAATTAGTTGACCTATTACCCTTATCTAAGGGAAACCCTAAATATTTGCACAAAAGTTCCCCTATGTTGAATTCCAATATTCAACATATATTCTGTTGTAAGCAATTTGGTGTATTTAAAAAATAAATCTTAGATTCGCTTTTTTTTTTTTTTTTTTTGTCTAGAAGCTCTAGAATACAAGTTTAGAACTTTTTTAATTGATTTAGCTTCTGATATATTGGCCTTTCCAAAAAGAAGGTTATCATCAACAAATTGTTGATGAGTGCAGGCTTCAAGTTCTTCAGCAATCTTGATTCCTGATATTAAGTTTTCATTTTTGGCCTTGGTTAGGGTTCTACCTAGATCTTTTGTCATTATGATAAAAAGAAAGGGAAACAAAGGGTCCCCTTGTCTAATTCCTTGTGTTATATTAAAAAAACCAGTAGGGTTTCCATTAACCATAATGGACATCCTTGGTTCAGAAATACATTTGAATATAAGATTGATCCATTGTTTAGAGAAACCAAAGGATTCTAAGCATTTGCATAGAAATCTCCAATCTACTTTAGCGTAAGCCTTTTTAACGTCTAATTTTATAAACATACTATTAGAATGATTATGTTGGATTTTATGAATAGCTTCTTGTGCGATAATAACCTCATCTAAAATAGATCTCCCAGGGACAAAACCAGATTGTTCTTCTGAAAAAAGTAAAGGTAGAAACGTTTTTGGCCTGTTAGCTACAGTTTTAGTTAATAGCTTATATAACATATTACAAAGAGAAATGGGTCTATAATCATCAAGGCCTACGGAGTTTGAGTTTTTAGGAATTAATGATATGAACATATTAATTTCTTGGAGAATTCATCTTGAATTTATCATGCCATCTAAAGCAGAAACAACCTCATCGCCAATAAAACTCCAACATTGTTGATAAAAGAATGTGGGGAACCCATCTGGTCCAAGAGATTTATCATGGTGGAGATGTTTTAATGCTATCTCTACTTCCTCTTAGTAAATTTTTCATTAAGAATTTTTTTTTGTTCATTAGTAATAATACAAGGAATATTATTTAATATTTCATTTTGGGCCATTCTATCTAAACCATTTAGATTATTCAAAATATCTTTGAAGTGTTTAACAACTTCTAACGCTATATTCACGGGATCATCAATTAAAGTTCCATCATTTTTCTTAATGCTAATGATTTTATTTAAATTACATTTGGCCTTAGAACTGTTGTGGAAAAATTTAGTATTTTTATCTCCTTTTGCTAACCATACTTCTCTGGATCTCTGTTTCCAGAAAGATTCTTCTTTTGTCAAGATATCTTCATAGCTACTTAACAGTTCTTTCTCCTTAGTAAAAGTATTAGTATTCTAAATCTTTCTCTATTGTTTTCTTGGATTTAAATATATTACCAAAATATTTTTTTTTCCATTCAATTAATCATTGTTTTATATGCTAAATTTTTTATTTAAGGATGGTTGCAAGAAGTTGAGTCCCACTTTTGGGCAAAACGTGTAAGTGTTTTTCCAAATTTTAAACTTTTTTGTCAATTGATGTCAAAATTTGAGGCACTTAGAGATTGAATCTCAAAACACTTCACTATTATAAAATGTAGTGCTCGGAGACTAGTTTTTAAATATGTAATTTATTTCAATACCCACATGCTATAAATTTCTTTGTAGTAGGCATGTTTAAAAACTAATTTTTCAAAAGGTCTGTTTCAGGACCATACCACACACATGTACGACCACCATATTTTGACCTAAAAAAATTAATTTTTGTGAATCCTTCTGGGGAAAGATACCTCAGACACCAAATATTTATTAGCATATTGTTTCTTATTTTTATTATATATATATATTTTTATTAATTTTGAATTGAGTGTAAAGTATATTTTTGAAACCTCTGGTGTATGACCACCATAATTTGATGAAAATTTAACATTTTTTTAAAATTATTATTTTTATCTTCAATAAAATTATATGTAGATTGATGTCAAATAATTTATTTTCAAAAAAACATAAAAACAAAAAAGTTATTAAAGTTTTAGTGAGCCTCACTATTTTAAGTTTAGGTACCACTTTTGATTAATAAATATTGCATAAATAGTAAAATTGATTATATCACTATGAAAATTGTATTTTTGAAATCGGGAGAGTAAGAACTCTAATGGGTTTTTATTTCATTAAAAAAATCGATTAGGAAGGCCTTGAAACAATTACGGCAAGACAAAAATTTGGCATTTTAGTGCCTTGGACATTATTTTGGAGGTCCAAGCATAGGCTTGGTCCCACCAAGCCTATCCTGAACCGAAATCTAATGCAAAGGGTGGATTGAAAATTCAACTTTTAAAAAATGGGCACACGTTTAAAAATGCGTACCCGTTTCTTAAATATAATAAATCGATATTTTAAAATGAGTTTCTAGGCATATTTTTAAAAACAAAATTAGAAACAAGCACCCATTTTGAAATGGGTACCCGTTTTCAAAAAATCGGCGACCCATTTTTTGAATTTTTGGATCAAGTGTCCGAGCCTAAATCGGTTGCCCATTTTTTTCAAAATGGGTGCCTGTTTCTAGCAAAATTTTCTAAGTCCACAAGACTTTCGCTGAATTAGGACCCAACTTCTTGCACCTTTGCTTAATATAAAGGTTTTTGAGCCTTTGAGCCTTTTTTCATTCCACCATTCTTCAATCTTTAGCAGACACTTTTCATCTTTAAGCCACATCTTTTCGAATTTGAAGGGGTTCTTTTTAGGCACAAGGTCTTCTTCAAAGATTAAACTAATTGGAAAATGGCCGGATCCTGAATGTGCTATAATTTTTGACTTAAAGTTGAGGCTAAATCTAGATAAGTCGCCAATATAAAAAAAAACCTATCTAGTTTTTCAATAATATATTAAGTATCTATTCTCTTATTTGACCATGTAAAGGTTCCGTTATCCAAGGGGATGTCCATATCATTAATTGATTGTATCCATTCTTTAAATTATGTAATTGTTTGAGTTATTTTCTTTGACCCTCCTGATTTTTCTCTAATATCTAGGATATCATTGAAATCCCCTCCTAAGAAAAAGTTTGAATTTGGTAAACTTTTGATGAAGGTCTCAATCTCTTTCTATACTATCATTTTATCATGCAAGAATTTAGGACCATATAAGTTAATTATGATAAATTCCAAATTACTTCTGAATTTCTTTACCTTAGCAGCCATCTAGTGAGAGTTGGAGGCAATGAGGTCAAGAGAGATAAGCCTAGGATTTCATATAAAAGCTAAACCTCCCAAAGCTCCATTTGAATCTACACCTTTAACTTCCCATATTCCTAGTTTCTTACTAAAATTCTCATAACCATCTTGCTCTAATTTAGATTCTTGAATTAAAAAGAGAGGTGCCTCTAAAGAGGATTAACTCCTCTTAAAGAGGCATTTTTGTTAGGGGAGTTTAATTCCCCAACATTCCACGCTATTATTTTCACAGCTCCTTGGGAAGGAACTTCCCCTTCCCTGCATTCAGAATAGAAGTTATTTTAACTTGGCCTGATGCCAACCCATCTTTCTGTCTTAATTCTATGTGAGATTTTATACCTCTTTTGATAAATTATTTTGGGTAATCTGGAGAAGTTTTACTAGTAGAGTAAGTAGATAAATCAAACTTCCTATCACTGTTAAATTCTCATCCAGAATTCATAAGTGAGTCACCTTTATCTTCCTCTTGACTCATTGATTCTATTACTCTTATGATTAATAAATCCTTAGAATCCTGATTTAAACTGAGAAAATCATTGATTTCTTCTATCTCATTATTAATATTAAAATATATGTTATTGCCCACACTATGATTTAATGAATCATCACTATCTCTGTTGACCTGAATACTATAGTTACAAGTCCTTTCTAAATCCTCTATGTTGGGTTTTATAGTATTTAAAGGTTTAGGATTCTGCATAATTTTATTGAATCCATTATGCCCACTCTTATCTACAACATAGTTTAAATGATTAGACTTAAAATCATCATTATTTTTACTTGTAGTTGATGTATTGACTACTGCCTCTGATAGTTCCCTATTCGGAGATTCTTCTTCATCCATATCGTTCTGGTATGCTAAGATTTCTGAAAGTGTAATATTGTTATCTAATCCCATTATTTTTTTATCAGATTACTTTTCCATCTATCAACTTCTTCTATATCACTTATTTCATCTTCAGATGAATTCGTAAAATTAGCATTCCCTAAAACCATTTCAGAATTACTATTCAATTCCTGGCAATTTGTAATATGATTCTATTTTTTAGGAAGGACCAATTTAGGTTCCTTATTTCTTAATGGTGAATTTTAATTTTCGATATTGCTATCTAAGGATCTCATATGTATATTATCTTTAGATACGTCCACATCCTTTGGAGCTGATGTTGGATATACCTTGTTGTCCTTACTTATCGTTTCTAATGTTAATAAGTTATTCCATCAAGTCATAGTTTTGGGAGCATTAAGATTACATGCTTTAGATAATAGGGGGTTACAAAAGTTATCCATAATCTTCTCACCTTCCGGAGGAGATGTATCAATAATATAGAAACTACCTTTATCCAGATTAAAGGATATATTAGGAAGGGCATCCTTAAAAATTAGAAAGAAATGAGAGTCACCAATTTCTCCATCTTCATAAAAGGAAGGGGATAAATTTGGAATAGAGGATAATATATGATTATGATCAAATAAATTATGAAGGTCTGTTGTATTTTCAATTATACTGTGTTCAAATATTTTATGGGAAATGAGAGAAATTTTATTATCTATTCTGTCATGAAAGTATATCGGATGTAAGTAATAAGTGATTTTGTTAGTTATGAATTTGATAGGTTTTAAAACTTTTGAGTTACCTTTATAATTGATCAAGACTTTAATTTCAGAAGATTTAAGATAGTGTGATTCTAAACCTATCGACCTGCCAAGACTATCCCCTAATTGTATATTAATATTGTTGTGAATCAATTCAACAGGCATTTTAATCCATTTGGGGGTATTAATGTTGTCAAACATATTAGAGTTAAATTTGGGTTCCCATTTTAGAAACTTAATTACGTGCCTTAAATAAAAAATTGGAGCATCTGCTAATAGTTTCTTTTTAACAGATAAATCTTGACATTCCAGATAAAAAAATTTATTGGAAAGTATAGTTTTACTTACCTGCAAGCTGAGGGCATCCTGAAACCAAACCCTAATATCAGATATCTCTTATCGTGAGCTGAACCATTTATCATATAACCCAAAGGAATTACAATGATTCCATAAGCCGTCGGTGAAAACATGATTACCGAAAATGGATATTTTTCCCTTTCAACATGAGAGCTAGGGTTGCAATAATCCATGGATCTGCGATGCAGGGGAGAGTAAATTACTTTTCTTTTGGTGTTTCCCCGCCGAGGGTCATCTAGTCATTCAAAACTAGGGTTTGAATGCTTCTCCCGAGTGAGAACCCTAGGAGAGATCCTAGGGGAAGAAGACATTAAAGCAGAGAAATGATTGAATGTAGATACAACCACGGGTTTCAGAAGTTTATGATGAGGGAGACGACGATTTCCTGAGACCATCTTCCATTCGCCCTCCTTCTTGACATGTTTTACCTTTGAATATGATGTGTAGGGCACAACATGAATTATGGGCGTATTTACATATTTTGGTCTCAAGAAAAATGACAACTGTTTATCCAGTGCATCAACACTCAAACTTTTATATTTTGCTAATTTTGGGAGAGACATCATTTTTTTTATTAATATATTTTTTAATAAAAATTAACTTATACAAAATTAATTACATTTGTTTGACCTAAATTAATATTACTAAAATTATCAATTACATTTATAATTTTAAAACTCATTTCATGAAACATATTAAATTGATATTACATTAAATATTATGATTGCTTTTAGTATAATGAAATCATAGCTAAAAGAAACAAATACATTTTTATTGAAAAATAAAATATACATTTAAAATTTTAAAACTCATTTCATGAAACATATTAAAATGATATTAGTTAAATATCATAATTGTTTTCCATTTAATGAAATCATAGCTAATAAAAAA
>MU227905.1:274206-284506 GCA_018584345.1 Thuja plicata
GCAGATTTAAACGTAAAAGAGCATACACAAGAAATAAAGAGACAACAATAGAAAAGAGTAAAATTGTACCGTAGTTTATTGATATGATCCTGCTTTCATACATGAAAAGTTTTGAAGCTTGAAAACATAGACATGAATTTAGAAAGTCTAATTTTTTGCAATATATTTCATCATTTTTTTATTACAACTTTGATCCTATATATATAGGCCCTTAACCATCTTGGAATCCTTTATTTTAGGATGCAACAAGCTTCAGATGGTTGAAGGAACCTAACCCTAAAACTACAGAAAAGACAAAAGAGGAGAATGTAGAAGCGGTGGAAAGACAAAGTCAAGAGATGAAATCTGATATTCTTTATTCTTCTCTAAATCTGGCACCTTCATTCTGACAGTATTCATGGTAGCTCGTAATATTTATGTCAAGCTTAGTTGACCACCCTTACAGGCTCACCTACACTTTCCTTCAGTAATAATTGACTTCCCTATACTCAATGGTGAAGCGCCAAGTGTTCGCCTTCATTCGTCGCCCAAGACTTCCTCCTCCCCCATAGGCTTCTTTTTATTGGGCCTAGTCATCAGTTCCCATGCTGTCACTTCATCCTTTGTAGGCCATTTAAAGCTTTGTGTGCTCTGTACCTATTCCTTTTTCCTATCCCATCTGACATCGGTGATGTTTTTAACATCCACTAGGATTTTATTGATGTTAGTCTCTTCCTTGAAAGCTTCATCCAAAATCTTATTAAAGCCTTCAATATCCAAATCAGATCCTAAAATGAATGGCTCATTATTAGGCATCTTACTGTCAAACTCATTCTTCCAGACCTCCAAGGCTTTTATCTGATCATCTTCTCCTCTAAGTGAAGGAATAAATCTGTTGAAATCTGAAGAAAACATGCTCAATTTAACCTCTACTTGGTTCAACTTACCCTTGAAGAATGATAAGGCCACATTTACCCTTTTAATCTCATCTCCTAATTCTGTCACTACCTCAGGCAAATCTGATTTTAAGGGCTGCAAAAAGGCAAGCTTCTCAAATAGTTGCACCCTAGGAGACCAATTAACAAAATAAGGGTTTGATAGAGAAAGGTACCCTGTTATCTCCATATGTAGGGTAGGCAAATTATTATATGCATTGAGGATGACATCTATCTTATCCTTCAATATATCAATGCAATGTTGTAAAATGCATCTAAATGCATTTAAAGCTATTTCATTTTTCTTCTCTCCCATGTCATCCTTTTCAACCACCCCCTCTTACTTTTCTTTCTCCTCAATTTGCAAAGGTGGTTGTGAAGGTATATACACCAATTTAGGATTTTCTTCTAGTTGCTTTAGCAACTCAACAATTCCCTTATCTTGTTGTTGTATCTTAATATGGAACAACTCCCTGTCTTTTGCCAAAGCACTGGTTTCTTCTATCAAAATTCTACACTTATCAGACAGTTGTTTGGTCTTGTCCTCATTTAAGTGTGCCCAGTGTGTCATAATCTGGGATATCTCTAGATCCATTGTATTCTGCACAGACCAAACCATCTGATTACCCACCATATTCTCTTGGATGTTTACCAATTGAGGTTTCTGTTCTTTTGGGAAAAGGCTCTACATGGAAAAGGCCTGAGACTTTGGGCTATACCCAAAACCTTTTATCATGTCTCCAATTTGTACCTCACTTGCCATTTTCAAATCTGGCTACTTTCTTATCTGATCAATGATGAAAGTTGAGGCTAAGTCCCAGCCCTCAACAAGAAATATGCCACTGTTTATTACCATATGCCTGGCCTCATCTGGTGAGATATCCTCATTGTCAGGGTCATATGATTGTAGAGCTAATAGAGCCTCATTTGTGTTTGTTTCTTCACCATCAAATTTTAATTGAGCTCTTATTTCTTCCTTCTTATGCCATCTCAAAAAATCTTTAAATTCATCAGTCTTGATGAAACCATCATCATTTAAGAATTTCTGCTGATGTATTAATATTTCATCAATGCATGCCTTCAGAGGAAACTCAATATTTTCCTCTGCATCTAGTTGTTTCTTCTTTCCTTGTCTGATCATTTTTCTTAGGTTATGGTCATATAACCTATTCCTAGGAACTAGGGCACTTGCTTTATCCTTTTTATTTTCTAGCCTAACAATTGAAGGCTGTCCTATGTCAAATTTTTGCCTTTTGGCTGAATGCTCCTCTACATTGTCTGGCTGGGAGACCTTTGTAAGGTCAATGATATGGCCCTCCCCTCCCTGCAACTATGGTACCTCTACAAAATCTTTTTGAGGCTGATCATATTAAGGTGGATGGGCATAGTCACCATCACTACCACCTTCATATTCTGACTCTAAATGTTCAGGCTCCTGGGGTCCTTTCTTATCTAGAACATGATCAAGTTGCTCACAAAGCACATAGAAATTATCAATCATGGCTTTGATTCTATCAAAGTAGGGCAAATAAGGATAGAAGCCTCCAAAAGCCAAACCATTTATTTTTATTTGTGTTTTTAGCTTCAGTAATTCATGAATCCTCTCCCTTCTTGTCCTGATTTCATCTTCATCAAGAAGATTTTTTGTTGCATCTTCTTCTATGCACTCATAGTGAATATTTGAATTAGGGATTGTGGGTGTATACAACCTTCTAACTCCGGCCATAAAACCCTCAGGATCAATATATCTATATGAGGCTGCCCCCATTCTGCAACTCTCTAACCACTGGCTGACCGTGTCAATGATGCCTTTGCCAATAGTGAAATTGAAAATTTTGAACTACATAGGGGTTAGGGTCCCTTTCCCGTGAGGTGAAAAATGCTCATTATTTGTCAATAAAAGCTTCCAGATGAATTCCATGGCAGCAACTCTTGATGGCACATATTAGGGCAAGATATGAGGTGGATGCACACATCCATATACCCTGACCATGGTAAAGTTCTCCTCAAGGAAGAATTCTCCCCAGTTATGATCTCCCTCCCATTTGTCTACATATTCACAAGGCCTCAATAATTGGATCACCTTGATTGGGAGTCTTGTCTTGCTGATGCCCATGCTCTGCATTGTTGGATATACAACCCAATTCTCAAATGCACAGAAATCACAATCCCTGGATGTATAGTTCCAAATCCTAAACCAAAACTGAATGGGATTAGGCTTATCTTTAAAAACCCTTTGAGGATCCAAATTGTTCACATCCATGATCCCGTAGTTGAAATGTAAGAGCAGGTGCATCAAGATGGAATAATGCAAGAACCTAGGTTTTTTTTCCTTTGGATCCTTCATCTTCTTCTGTGTTGCTACAAAACCTTCATGCATTTCATCAATGATGTACTGTATGTAGTCATAGATGGTGCTAGAATGCACCTCTTGTAAGTCCAGCACTATCATTAAAATCCTAGCATTAATCTTCTTAGCTCCTCCATCTCTCCCTAACACTCTACACAGAGCATAGGCAATATAATTGATATAGAAATGTAGGTCCTTGAAGAAATAGGGTGATGTCCCGGGTATAGGAGTAAGATGGTTCCTTACCTCCTTATGCATGTGTTTCTGCAATAATCCCCTAGCATTTCCAGGCTTTAACCTATATCTCTCTTCTTGCTTAGTAACATTAATTTTTGTGGACATGGTACTATACAAGCCAAAAGCTTGCATAAACAAGTTTCTATTCAAGATGAGCAGGGCAGTGCCATCATTTTTCTTAATTATCCTAGACAGGACATCATAGTGACTAGAAAGACCTAAGAACAAGTCTACATCTATATAGACATCAGGAACAATTAACCTAGCCAAACCATAGGTCCAAGGGTTTGACACTAGAATGGCCTTATCAGAATTGTTATAAAAGTAGTTGAAAAGAGAAAAACCTGTTGTTCCCAGAGTGTCAGCATCTCTGATATCACAGTAATCATCAGTCAGAACATTTGCATTTGCCCTTTTGTTCTGTGTAGACCCCAGCAACAATTTCAGGAATTCATCAGAATAATTCCTTTTTCGTTTAGTATCATCATCTATCTCGTTGCTCCTCCCACTAGTAGAGGCCACACTAATTTCTTTACTCATGTTTTCTATGTTTCAATCCTCTTTTCTTTACCAATATTGAAACAAATCTTCTCTCAGGGTTCACTTCTCTTCTCTTTGCACTGTTTCCAGTGATTCAACACTTGACAATCAATTGTGTACTTTGCAACTTAACTAATTTCTTCTCTCAATTTAGAAAACCTAGCACTTCTTCGCTCTATAAATCTGAAAGCAAGATAAGTTAAAAATGAGCCTTCAATCTACTCCTTTATGGTAACATTTTCAAGTACATGGCTCATCATTTGAAAAATCATCAATTCTGTCTTCAACTCAGTATGCTATGAAATTAATTGAAAACCTAGCCGTAGTTCATGAGTGTGACAGGAAATCAAATTCATATATGTGTATGTTCAGGAAAATCCTTATAAAATTTGGAGAAGGTGACATGTCTTCACATGATTGGCTATCTGTCATACATCTTAGGTACCCTTTTTACATAGTAATCAATTTCCTAGATTGTCATTGGACGCCAAATCATTCATTGCTGTCTTGTCATCAACTGTCGCCTTTTCTAAGATTTCATATTCAGCGACCACATGAATGTGCATTATCTCCTTGTCACTGACCCAACTCTTTAACCCTTGATTCTTCTGGAGACCAAGCGACTGTGTTATTTTCTTTGCCTGGCTTAACCATAGTTTAATTCTGGCGATCACGTAGCTATGGAAATCAAAGTCGCTGGATGAAAAACTTAATTCACAGTTTATTTGGAGACTCCACGACTGACGGTTACCTTTATCTTTTACAGTTATCTCTAAGTCATTGAATTTTACCTTTCTTTATGAGACCCCACGACTTACCTCAGTCGCTTAATCTCTGATTGCAAATGTTAATTAACCAATCTTTTAGAGACTATGTGACAAACATTTTCTTTTAGTTTTAACTCAGAGACTATGCAACAAACAACTATCTCCAAGTCGTGAGCACTTTTACCTTTAAGCCTTTTTGATCAGAGACTTCATGACCACCATTTGATCTGTTCATCTTTGCATCCAACAGCTCCGCTAAGTCACTAAATATTTTTTAATACCTTTATATCAATTCAGAGAATACACAACAACAAAGCACTTTATAACCTTAGTCTCTTAATCACCAGATGAATTCATTCCTTTGGGAGACCATGCGACAAACCTATTAATCCTTTCACCTTTGGACATGTGTCTCCTTCCATTGCTTGTCTCTGAATCATTGAATAAAAATTGACTGAGCATCCTGATCCAGCGACCACCCGACTACTCTGTATTCCAAACTATATGCGGCTAGTCATGAAGTCTCAGCATCTTTTACTTAATTGTCATCTCTTTTGGAGACTATGCGACATGAACTTTACACTCATTACATAACCACAAGCCAATTTAGAGACCACGTGACTGAAGTAATCACCAAGTCTCATAATAATTCACTAACTGCTAGAACATTCACGTGACACTGTGACTTATCAGTGGGCCCCTTTGTTTATTGCTGACATGTTTCTTTATTTGGAGACTTCATGACTGAAGGGCTCTGCCAAGTTTCACAAAACAAAAAGAATATTCTATTTCACTGAGAGACATCCCAACAATAGTTGATCGCCAAGTCTCAAAACAAAAAGGAATATGCTATTAAAATCATGCGACTAGGCGACTATGTATTAAACACATAACTTAAGTTGTTTAAAAAAGGTAACACCAAAATAGAAGCACGATGAACATTTTAGGGATTTTTCTCATTTTGGCTTAGAATAGGACCTAGGGTTTTGAGGTTTTGTATTTTCACATGGATTTTGACCTGAAGACCTAAAAACTTCAACAAGGATATTATAAGGAACTGAGAGACTTCTATCTTTAGGAAAGAAAAGCATGAGGATCACAAAATTTTGGACAAATAGACCAGAACCAGGAATACAACCAACACTACCATAGGATCCACATATTTATAAACATAAAAAATTTCCCTCAACACATCAGTGTCTTCAACAAGTTTGATGAGTCCTTCAGCGATCGAGCTCCCTTCAGCGACTTGTCCCCATTCAGCAATCGATCCCCTCAGCCAACACTGTGATTGACCAACAGTATCGATCCCTTCAATGAATGAGCCCCGTAACTAACCACTTTCCCAAAAAAATAAGAAAACTAAGTGTGGGTTTAGATACCCTTTTCAAAGCCACTAAACATACCTAAACTACAAGGTAGGTTCCTTTGGACCAATACTCCAATCCAATACACCTACAATAACCAAATAGGCCTAATTTGCATCCATTTACAAACAAAAGTATACAAGGAATTTCTCCCTTGATCCCAAACCATGAAATAGTCTTAGGTCATGGCTAAAAACAATGGATTATCAAGTTTTTGGGTCACCAATACTTGTCTATCACTCTAGGTATCAAACCCTCCTTTCTAGGATCTCTAGGCTAGGGATTTATTAATAGTCTCTTACAAACCTCTCTAGATCCTGCAAGTGGATCTAACACATCCCCATGGACCCCAATATACAAGATCCATCACAAAACATACCCCTCCTTCAAAGAATATGTTCACACTAACGACTGGTGTTAGTGCACCCTCAATCATCAACCTTGCTCCATTTTGTGGTCTCTCCTCCACAATACCTACACATCCCTACATTCTAAACACTGTACATGGATATAATACATAGCTTTAGACTCCTCCCACCAATAAAATTAACCACAAAGGGTGGGAGAGTCAAGAATCCATTAGAAACTTCAAAATAACAAAGTGTTGATTGCAAACAATCCACGGGTTAGAAATGACTGTTTGCAAGGAATTTGTTTCTTTATTGATTCAAGAACATTACAATGGTTCTCCAAAAACTAATACTATAAATAATACAAAAAATCATGGGATATCTTTCTAAATGACCCTGCACACTTGAGTACCAACCAATAACTAACTTCAGACTACCTAAAACTGCCTACAACGGTCTAAAACTGATTGTTTACATAATTACAATTTTGTAAAAGTTGTCAAGTTGACAACTACCTTTGTCAACTCGACCATTACTTTTCATATCTTTATTAGACACCTATCTAAGACTTAAACATTCTAATACAAACCAAAATACTCTTCCTAAGGTCATCTAGATCTCACAGTGACCCTTAAGGCTTATTTTGAAAAATAAGGCACTATTACATCATTTTAGCACATTTAGTGAATTTACATCTTTTTACTGACCATATTAAATTCAATGTTGACCTTAATCTTCCTAGGATCTAATAGTGACACTATTGCACCTTCATGTCCTTGGTGCTCCTACACTACACTCCTAAACTTTAATTTTTTTCCAAGTCCTCATGGAAATCTTCAAACAAAACAATGTCAGCAAATAAAACATCTTGATCTTCACCCTTGGTTTGAAAATATCATCATTAATGATGCATGGTGTCATCTCTTGATTCTGCTCCATCCTACACTCATTCATCTTCACTCTAGTCTTTCCTCCCATGGGAAAAATTTAGACCAATATCTTATCACCAATCTTCACTCTATCCTTAGTCTCATGCCCTGAGACCACTGCTACCATCTGCAACTCTTCATTGTCTTCAAACTTGAAGTCTCGCCCCATTGAGACCAATGCATCTTGGACTCCATACCTTACCTCTTAGAATTCCAAGTTTTCTTGAACATTCATGACTATCTTCTGAGCCTCACCAATGACCCCATAGTCATGTTCTTCCTCACCTACTTCCATCTCTTGTTGATCTTCACCATGTCATTCACCTAGGCATACCAACAACTCACTTGTCATTTTAGCTTCCTCTTTAGCCATGCTACCTTGTTTTTTTCCATCATTCATCACCAAAGGACATAGTATTTCCCCTACCTAAATAATTTCTTCATATTCAAGCCCTTCATGACTTGATTCACTATTGGAACCATTAGCATTTTCTTCTTGTACCTATGATTCAGATTGTAGAACCTCTTTTCCCTTAGGTTCATCAACTTCTTCACATGCAATCTTCTACTCATCTTCATCTACTTATTTTTCAAGGTGTGATGCAATCCACTCCAAATTCTTCTTGTTATTTTCCAAGGCATCTTCAAGGCTTCTCAACCTTTCCTCTTCTTCTCTCTTCTCCTTTCTCTTTTCATCTCTTCTCTTCTCATCAGCCAAATACTATTTAAGAGCAGTGTCCACCTCCTTCTCTAAATTTTTCAGGTACATCTTCACCAATCTAGGATTCTTCAGATGTAAAGCCACCACTTTGGAACACTCTCAGAGGATAGTTCAACTCTAAGCACCAACAAAGGACCTTCAATATTCAAAATCCTAAAAAGATCTTCCACCACTCAACCTAGGATGTTCTTAGGCTCTGATACCACCTGATATAGAGGCCCTAGATGGACTTCAAAATAGTAGTTTCATGAGGGACTTCACAAGCATTCTCACAACACCAAACTATCTTCTTTCATAGGATCATTCTCCTTTATCAAAGCCACACCATACTTTATCAGAGTGCTCACAATACCTCATGCCACCATAAGCTCTAGATATTTGCAAACATCACAAATTTCCCACAATACATCAGTGTCTTCAACAAGTTTTTTGATTCCTTCAGTGACCGAGCCCCCTTCAGCAACTAAGCCCCTCGGCCAATACTTTAACCGAGCAACAGTGTTGAGCCCTTTAATGACCGAGCCCCACAACTAACCACTTTCCCAAAAAACTAGGAAAACTAAGGGAGGATTTAGATACCCTTTTCAATTCCATAAAATATACCTATACCACAAGGTAGGTTCCTTTGGACCAATACTCTGATCCAATACACCTGCAACAACCAAATAGGCCTAATTTGCACCCATTTACAAAGAAACCTATACAAGGAATTTCTCCCTTGATCCAAAAACATAAAATAGTCTTTGGACATGGCTAAAAACAATGGATTATCAAGCTTTTGGGTTGTCAACACTTTCCTATCACTCTAGGTACTAAACCCTCCTTTCTAGGATCTCTAGGCTAGGGATTTCTCACTTAGGATCTTACAAACCTCTCTAGATCCTCCCACTGGATCTAAAACATCTCCATGGACCCAAATAGCCAAGATCCATCACAAAAAATACCCCTCCTTTAGAGAATGTGTTCACACTAATGACTAGTGTTGTTCAATGCACCCTCAATCAGCAACCTTGCTCCATTTTGTGGTCTCTCCTCTACAATACCTACACATCCCTATATTATAAACACTATACAAGGATATAATACATATATTTAGACTCCTCCCACCAATCACATTAATTGAAGAGGGTGGGAGAGTCAAGAATACATTAAAAACTTCAAAATAACAAAGTGTTGATTGCAAACAATCCATAGGTCAAAAATGACTGCAAGGAATTTGTTTCTTTATCGATTCAAGAACATTACAATGGCTCTCCACACATTGAAACTCTACATAATACACAAATTCATGGGATATCCTTCTAAAAGACCCTCTACACTCAAAAACCAACCAATAACTAACTTCAAACTACCTAAAACTGCCTACAACAGTCTAAAACTGACTGTTTACATAATTACAATTTTGTAAAAGTTGTCAAGTTGAAAACTACCTTGTTAACTCAACCATTACTTGTCATATATTTCTTAGACACATATCTAAGACTTAAACATTCTAATCCAAACCAAAATACTCTTTCTAAGGTCATCTACACCTCATAGTAGGGTGGTCCCACAATAGTGTGTCCCACTTTTTTGAACATCCTATTTTTTGCTGAAATTGCACATTTTTAAGAAAATATGATGATTTAAGCCTTGAGAGATCCCATTTGAAGGAGTAAATTCAAAATGGCTAGGTAAAAGCCTCTTGGATCAAAATCCCTTTGGTATAATCCCTCTACTCCTCACTCACACCTACAATCGAGTCTCCTTTGAACCCATCAAAATGTTGACAAAAAATCACTTTGACATTAAATTTTTGTGGGATCAAATAAACTCATTTGGAAAACCCAAATACAGGATGATAGTTCTCTGAGAAATCATTCCAATTATTATGAGTTATATATATATTGAGTTTATTAAGACTTTTCTTTTTAAGTTTTACTAAACATAGGTTGTCTGACCATTTAGTAACTTCTCTATTCGACACTTCTGGAAAAATAGTAAATTAGGGAAACAAAATTATGAAAAATATCTAGGAAATAGGTATTTATGTTACCTTTCTATCAAAAAAATAATAAATGAATTTCGATATATAGAGATAGAGTTAGAGCAATCCAAGTGAACCTATGTCCAAATTATAATTAAT
>MU227906.1:0-19208 GCA_018584345.1 Thuja plicata
AACCATCATTTTAATTACAACTAACAAAAAACCACATTTTTCTCATTATGACAAAATTGTCAATAAAAGTTGCTTGACAACTTTAGCAACTTTTGTTTGCAAAACTTGACAACTTGAATCAAAACTTAAAAACATGAAAAATGGTCTAAATAGACCTTATTACATTATCCAAACACAAAACCACAATAAATTTGACCAAATCGCCTCATGGAGGCATGAACTCAACTAGGTGCTCCTACACCAGTTAACCCCTTTTACTGAGAAAGTGCATGGAAATGACCCACAAGTTACCGAAGCCTTTGATAACAACTAGAATGATGGAGTGTTGAAGAATTTTTGCATTGAGCTAGTGATTTTTGAGGATTTAGTTGTGGAATTCTCTCGAACCCTTGTTGAGGAGAGGAAATTCTTTTAAGATAAGAAAATTATTGATGGAGCACTGTCTATTTTCTTCATGGGAAATGAATTAGAGAAACTTAGGAGGAATTTAGATGGTAGGTATGATAGAGGCTCCATCCCTACTCATTGGGGCAAAGTGGCAGAAGTGATCATGAGCTATGTCACTCTGGACTGTCAATTCACTAGCTCGTTCGTCTATCACTTCGTTATTCTGAAACACTTTACACATGACAAATATATATTTATATCCAATTTTACTTGTTCTCCTCTCTTTTTCATAGTATCAAAGCTCATAGAAAGAGCCCTTCTCAATGGGTTTTGCATGAAGGATTAATCCTTCTCATTGTGGAATTTCTCAAAGCTCTGGTGGTTGCTAGAAACCCTAGAATGGCTAAAGCTAAAAAATATGCTAGTTACTTTTTGAAATGTCATGATGCTGGGTCTAAGAGGGTCCCTAATGAGGATGTGGGTGGGACTCAAACTAGTAAAATATTGAATGCCAAAGGGAGGAAAAAGCTTGACTAAATTTTGTCATTTTTTATGAGGAAGATTCATATTATTTCCCTCTCTATTGAATATGTACTGGACTCTTTCAGCCCTACTGGGGACTTGAAATGAAAATTAAAATTTACCGGCTCCCCTTCGACCATGGTTGAAGGAAAGAGTAAGAGTCAAATCTCCTCTTGCTATGCCAAGAAACCTAAAAGGAACTATGTTCCACATGGTTCCCCTCTACCTCCACTCCCTATCAATGAAGAGAATTTTGATTTTCAAGTGCATATAATTTTTGGTAAGGAAACGACATTAGAAAAAGGTTCCTCTATTTATGATAGTTTTGTTACTAAGAAGGGTATCAAGGACATAATGGATGGCGATGGTTCAATTTTAATGGAGTTTATTGTAGAATTTAATGTTATAAAATGAAAGGAGTTGTTGTTGAAATAGGGTAGACAACTGAGAGGGCAGGTGAATCAGTTGTCCCAAAACTTAAGCAACTTAAACCTTTTCTTAGATCTGATAATTAACCATGAAAGCATAAATTATAAACACATCAAGAACACACATAACACTAAGTTTTTTTTTACGTGGAAACTTGGTTAAGGGAAAAACCATGGTGGGGATGAGCCAACCAGATACATATAGTCTATAAAAGTATTATACCTTGTTAGGAGTATGACAATGGAAATGCACATGCAGTCAGATGCATTTTCTAGAGCTCACTACTCAAAATAAAAGAGGCTCACTTCCCAAGGAAGGCTCATTGCCTGTACAAGAAAATTTGGATTACATCCACAAATCATGAACTATATAGAAGCATCTTTTCTATGCCTAGATCAGTTCCATTAAACTACAAAATAGCTTTCTTCTTCACACTTTTTCCCTCCTCTCTTTCAAAATGACCCAAAATCCTCTCTTTTTCCCTCATATTCTCTCTTTAAATTCATGTCTTTGTTCCATTCCCTGTCTCTTTCTTCTCTCTGGATCACTTTCTTGGTTCTTGCACACAAAAAATATCTCTTCCACTATCTTGGCTTTTAAAGCTCTCTTATTCTCTCACTTGCTACAACAATATTGTACAATGATTCAATAATATCTTTCTATCTCTCTTATGTCTTTGAGCATCTTTGGATTTATCACATCCTTATCTTTCATTTATCTTATGCAATAGGGGTTTTACTCTACTAGCAGGGTTTGTCTCTATTTTTATATCTCGTGTAATAGGATTTTTCCTCCATTATGTGGGGTTTGTTTCTATTATGTCATCATTTATCTAACTAACTATATGGTTATTCATGTGGAAGTGGAAACAAAAAAATAGGGACTTCACTGAGGCAAGTATCTAAACAATTGAACGTATTTGACTGCCTGAGGGTTTGCTTATGTTCTATTTATTTCTTTTATATTTATTTTTATTATTTAAAATATTTCGTTGTGTTTCTGACTTTTGGATTTTGCAGGTTATTTGAAGAACATAAATGAGTGTTCACAATTTTGGAAATTTTCTATTTTTGTCTATACAAGACTACAACATTTTAAGAAAACGTTCGCGCAATGCACTAGCGTGCGTGGCTAAGATGCTCAGAGTTGGGCTGAAAACTCTCCATTATTCGATCTTCATGTTTTTATGACCAAATATTTATCTACTTTATCATTAATCAGATATCTTCACTATTTTGGCTAGTTGGAGATATCCAAATATGTGTTGTGAACTTGGCTCTCAAGGGAATATAGTTTTCCTTTTGTAGGGTTGAATTTAGTGGAGTACATTAACCTTGCACCCTTATCTAAGGTGGTTCACAAACCTTAGAAGCTACTAGTAACTATGCCAAAATAGTTTGTTAAGACTTTCACCTTGAATAGGAACTATCAAAATTTCTTGAGTTTCTTAGAACATGCGGAACCTTTTGAATTCTGGTAGCTTCTCTTTTTTCTTTTGTTAATGATAATGAAATTGTTACAATGGTGAGAAAGACTGATTGCGCCCTTGGTCTTCTTAATTTTTCAATGCAATGGTGGTTCGTGACATGGATTAACTGCCTCTTGTGCTTCTCTATGTCTAGTGGTTGTATCGAACATTGAAAGGTTGATCTTTTAGTGCAACGACAGCCACTAGTTTTAACAAGTGGTATCACAGGTTGGTCACAGGTTCGAACCCCGCGCTTGTGCTAGGGGGATTTTCAAAATGGTGAGCAAGACTGATTGTTGCCTTGGTCTCCTTGGTTTTTCAGTGGAGCGGTGGTTCGTGACATGGCTTAATCGCCTCATGTGCTTCTATATACCTAGTGGTTGTATCAAGCATTGAAAGGTCAATCTTTTCATACAAAAGCAACTGCTAGTTGTAACAGAAATATCTGTAAGGAATTCTTGGGGCTTGACGATTCAAAAGGCCACATGTGTCACACCCAAGATAGAAAGAGAGGAGGATTACCATCAAAACACTGTTATTTTGAAGACTTGGACATTTTCACAAAGAATTAGTAGGGTTTTGGTAATCACAATGAAAGAGTGGAGCATGCCAAAAATGGAAAGGATACAAATGAAATGTTGTTGGCCTAAAAGGGAAACATCATTTAACCATAGAATTTTTTTTAAATGTATAAATTATTATGGGGAACCAGTAGAGGAATCATGTAGGCACAAGGATGATTGAAAGCCCAATAATTGAAAAACTTAATATTTGGCTAAATTTTGACTTTTTGACTTGGTTTTCTAATTAAGACATGAACATGGTGACATAAAAATTTAGAAGTTGCAATACAATGGTTGTCATAATGCTGCAATTTCATTATAGAATCCCCAGTTATAAATCTATTATATTTTTGACAAATGATATAGAAAAAGAACTATTCATATTATTTTTTCTCAAAAAAAATTTGATGAAAAATAATATTAGTATAATGTAAAAATTTCATTATTCCAAACAAAAAAATTAAATGTTACTATAGTGATATGTAATAAACCTTAACAAACCTTTTAAAATAGAACAGAACTATGACTTATATTAAGATTGCTCTTAATAATGGAAAGTCGTATTTTTAACATGAGGATTGATAGGTTGACTGTGTATTCAAAAGACTTGTTTTAATCAACAGAACATGTGAAATATTATTTAAACTAAAGTGTGTAACGACAGCTTATCATATTTATAAGTTGGTATTTTATGCATTTATAGACGCAATATATGCATCTATATATCTAGTACATAGAAAATATGCTGATATTATTTCCTCATATACTTGAGGACCCTCGAAGATTTCTACGAGCTCTAAGAAAATTTCTATTTGTCTAACTAGTTAGGATCTCATAAATAACAATACATAGAGTCAACCTTATTTTGGTTTTTCACATATTTCTTTTGTAGGAGATAAAGTTATAGGATTGATTAGGATTTTCATTATGTCCTCCTTTGTACCCTTGAATGAATTTGAAAATCCATCAATGTCTCTCCACATGAAACCTACCCATCTATACATGCAATCAAAATACACCCTTTTACAACATGTTGGTATATCATTCTCATAAAATAGAAAATCCCTAGTTAATTCTTCCATGTGTAACTCCATTAGAATGCTTGCATGCTCTAAAGCTTGCTCCATTGTGGTTCCATGGTTATCTCTTATGTAACAATCTAGCCAAGAAGCATTCTCGCCATGATCTTGTTGTTCCTTCAAAAAAAACGTGCTCACTTAGAACAAGGATGCCTAAGTTATTTTTTCAAAAGATATGATTCATTTATAAAAGATAGGTATAGCTAAGTCTGGTCAATAAATACCTGAAAATCTTTGCAGTCATCAATTAATCTGCAACCCATTACTACATCATGTTCAAATTTACTAATCCTTTTCAAAATATCATCAGGAAGAACTGTGTCAATTAAAAGCATTGGAAATAGTGTGACCACGGGTACAGTTGAAGAGTTAATGGCATTCTTTAAATATTCATCCAAAGTAGGGTGATAGTCATTAGCAATCCATTCTGCATCTTTCCATTCTGCCAAAATAAGATTTTTCCACTGCAATAGAAGATATATGAAATACAATGTAAGATTTATAAGTATTTTACATTAAAAAATTACATATTTATTTATATATATTAACATCAAATTTTCTCTTGTGACTTACATAGTCTTGCATCCACTTACGTGCACGTGGACCATGTATTTTCTCTGCTTCATCTACTAATTCCATATAAGTATTATGAGAAAATCGCAAACTAATTTGCATATATTCTGGAAAATTATCCACCATAGACATATCCCAACTGGGTAGCACAAAGTGAAATTCAATCAATTCATTTGTTAAAGAAAAATTCTAATCAGTTAATGTTTATGATTATCATTACGAGGCTGCACAAATTGCTAGAAAATATTGTATTTACTTGATCAAGGCTGTCTTAAAATGTATAAGCTCATCAATGGTTCCATAAGTGTCAAAAATGTCATCAATGACTGTAATCATGACACCCAATTTAGCGTATCCAACTCGAGTTAGAGAGAATTCAAATTCATATAATCCACACGCATATGCAAAATAGTACTCCACATGTCGATGTCGAAAAAAATGAAGTTGCTTTACACTTGCTTCGCTCCACCATCTACATATTATATCAGCACATACATGTTATTCCAATATAATAAATTTCGCAAACAATCTAACAGAATAAACTATTTTATTTGACCAATTCAATTTTCATTTGTAAATATATTACTTGGATATTATTTTGAGCTCAATCTGGTGTTGAGCTTGTATTATGTTGAAATCTAATATTGCCGCTTCCAAAATATTTTGACAAATCTCATTTGACATCCTGAAAAATAATCAAGTTCATTACGATAAATTAGCTTGCTTTGCTTTGTAATCGAGTCTTGACTATGAATAATAAGATCTTTACTTTAAAGATGACTTCGTAGTCAATAAAATATGTTAGCTAAAAGTGGAATATCTTATATTTGAGTTCTCTCTAATCCATGACGTTTTAACATACAGAAAACAACAGAAATAAATATTCTCATTTGTGACCAGCTGAAAAAAAAGTGTTTACAAGAGAGAAGATTGTTGTACTGACTTGTAAACACCCTCCATTGACATCCAAGAATCAATATCTTGTCTGAATATTTGTATGGAATTCCATGCTTCCCATCTTGGATTTCTGGATCTCCACGAATACTTCATAAAATATTCAACCTGCATATTTTTATGAAATGGTCTCTTTGTTAATATCAATATTGCGGAAACATTATTTTAGAACAGCTTCATTAATATTGCGGAAACATTACTTTCCTCTGTCAAAAGCTGGCTTTTCTCCCTTATGTTCCGCCTCTGTTCAAGTGTTTGTTGAAGGTATCGACAGGCAAATGATTTGGCCTCTTTCATAATCATTTCACCCGGAAAACAAATCTCCGCAGCTTCATATAAACTCAAAACACTTCTTAATTGATTGTCACCCTCTTCAGCGAGTGGCGTCAGAATGAATTCTTCATTTTCATCTTTAAAATTTATAAAAACTTCTGCTTGTATCAAAACAAAATATTATACAAAAATTAAAACATTTCTAAATATTTATGTTTAAAAAGCATCATTTTAATGCTAAAATTCAAACAGCTAAATTTAAAATAGAGACCTTGAAATACATGATATCCATTAAGGCGGAGAACTCGAAATCCCAAAGCAGTAGTCCTGAGATCTGCAATGGAATTTTGACTCCCCCATGAAATACCATTTTCATTCCAATACCTGTTCAAAAAGATACATATGGTTAATAATCAAATGAAATCGCGAAGTTAGAGAAATTAAATATATTCAATGAAAAGTTGTTGTGAATGAAAGAGATAGAAAGTGTGGTAGTACTTGTAAGTATATTCAAGAAGCCCTTTGATTTGTTGTTGAAAATAATGATGAATTCCCAATCGTTGCACAGCGTCAACTATGAAGAATCTCTGAAGCAGGTCGTAAGGGGAGGGACATATTTCTCCATCTCCAAGCAGAGGATCAAATGCATTTTCCTTGATTTCCTCAATCAAACTTTCCAGCCTCTCACGGTATGAAGCTTCCTGTTCAACAATTAAACAGAACAGATGTGAATGAGATTGAACTTACATATATATAAACAAATAAATACAGAAATAAATGAACATTGAGCTGCCCAGCCACCTCATATGAGGATGAAAGAGATTGCAGGAAATCATCCTCCCAGACATTGGGATGGTAATTGCCTATCCTTCGACCCACCAAATTCTCATTCTCTGATTTTTCACAAGTTCGGAGGGCAGCCATTCCTTTTTAAGATATCAAAGGCTTCAAATAATAGAGAAAATGAGGGTGCGATAAAAGAGGGAATAGGAGGATGTACTAAATAGGCATAGATTCATCAGTCAAGTCAGAGTTAAATGCTCGCAGTCATTTGGTACCGAAATTTCAATGGGCGGAGAAGAAAATTGAACAATGGTATTAGGTAATACCGTAAGTTTATGCAGCACTTTCCTCTGTCAAAAGCTGGCTTTTCTCCCTTATGTACTAAATAGGTAAAGATTCAACAGAGTCAAGTCAGAGTTAAATGCTCGCAGTCATTTGGTACCGAAATTTCAATGGGCGGTGAAGAAAATTGAACAATTGTATTAAAAACGTATGGTCATGTGGTCCAGGGCATTGCAATTACAATTCAGGCTTGTACTGTTTGTCACATGACACAGTCCATAACGCATAAACGTCGGACATTTCGGGGGTTTTTGTGGACATTATGAAGCATATAACGTGTGGACATTAATAAATGATATGAAATTGTTTTGTCGGGTAGAAATTTTCGGGTGCATAGCAATTTCCTAGCGTCTGGACTATGTTGTGTAAGGCTGTTTAGCTTGTTTTATAATTCTGGTATAGGAATATTCTCATAAAATAGACACATTCATTTATTTTTTTTGAGATATGGGTTTCTATGAACCACTATTTATGAAAAATGAGTCAATGAGTTTGACTCAGCAAACTACATAGTTGACTCCCATAGCAATAACACAACATAGACATTGTTAAAATTTTAAAAACAATATGAAGTGAAAATATTGATCTACCCTCGGCAGAAAGGGCATCCGGAGGAACTCGAGCAACAGTGCAGGGAGCATTGCCCCGAGAGGTGGTGGGGACGGATGGCGGCGCCGCTCGGCTTCTCCGCCTCCTCGGCCTTCTGGGTGGGCGCCGGCTCCGGCGCAGTCTGCCCCTCCTGATGCTCCTGGTGCTCGCCGTGGTTGGGATTGGCCTCCTGCCACCTCCTCCAAGTATCCCCGCCTGGCTCTTGCTATCTCCCCGCCCAGGGCGGATGAAAAAGAAAAAGAAAATGATGATGATTGGTCGCTTCCCGACCCTCCTGTCAATCCCACTAAGGCGTGGGGATCGGATGATAAAGATCCTCCACCTTCTGCTACTGCTCTTGCTGCCTAATGGCTTTATGTTTTTTTTATGAATAGTCTTCGTTTCCGGCTTTGCCGTGTGAACTCTGCGGGGTGATTTCTATATCCCCCGGCCCCTTTTTTGTGGATATGTAACTTTAATATTTTTTAATAGAAAAGGCACTATTCATAAAAAAAAATAAAAAATATTGATCTAGAAATATTATAATTTTAAGTTAAAGATAAAAAATAATATAACTAATAATTATGTCATAATGTCAACAATCAAATGTGAAAATGTGAAACATGTAGAATTTAAGAGGTATCATTGTATTGTAATCTAGGGAGATAGAAAAAAATTAAATGTCATAGGTCCAGGATTTATGAGGCATCGTTGTAACCAAACAAGATTAAGAGACAAGTTATGGAACTAACCATTGTAACTAATAAAGGTCGAGAGAGCTTTGAATAGGTCATTATTTGAATATTTTCAAAGAATCTTAAAAGTAAGTATTTTGTCCTTGTAGATGTGGATATATTGTAATTATGTTGATTTAATTTTTTTTTATTGGAAATATCTAACTTAACAATAGTTAAGTCTTCAAATTTTTAACAAACTATTTTCATTGGCTTTAGTCAATTATGCTTAAATATTAAATAGATTAGTAGGTTAAAGACATGTTTTTTTCCAATAAAAATATAACATTTATTTACCACTTTTATCTTTTATTAAAGTGTAAATTCAAGAATCATTAGGTTTACCTTTATCTTTAAAAGCGTTATCATCTACATTTTTTTAAAGATAATACAAAGAAATATGAAACTGAAAAAATAGTGCCTATAATTTTATTGAATACATATAATATGATTTAATTTGTCTTCAAGATAACATAGATGTTTTCATAAAAAATGTTTTTCACAATAACTTAGAACAACTTTATGCATATTTTCTACATATATAATATATTGTTGTTCATATATTTTTTAAAGAAATGTTAGTGTAGAAAACTCTACCTAGAATATTCATTCTAGATAAGCCTGCTCGTGGATTACAATCTTCTATGAATAAATATTTTGAGATTGGGGTTGCATGCATATATTCTAGACAATTCATCCTCTTGAAATATATGTGTACATCATATTGTGAGTTTAATAAATTTATTTAGTTAATCAATTTTAGCTATTACATTGTACATCATATATCCCCTTTAATCTCTTAATTTACCAATACCAGTCATTTATTCTAAGATCTTGACTATTCCTGCATGATATTAGAATGGTTTATGAGCTTAGTTCAAATGCTAGCTCAATATATTATTTCTTAAAATATACTTGCATGCCATATTACATTTTTGTGACATAATCTATTAGACTTTGAAGGAGTGATAAATTAATTTGTGCTTAAAATCCCGTCATTAGGATTTATATGATCAAAGGTCAATTTGTCTTCTTAGAAGACCAATTTATCCTTTGCATGTCATGGATTTTATCACTCTCTGATTTGTGGAAGTCACTATTTTCTCTACCCTATTGTGATCTTTTACTTGGTCAAATGTGACAGTGTTGTCTTCGCCACTTCAATCTAATTATAATCAACTATCATCCTAGCTATGCTTTCCTCATTCATGATGGCCCTAATTTTTAGCGCCAATTTTCAGTTTGAGATTTCAATTATCTTATCTTGTGTGCAAACTTACATTCTTGTAATTTTCTTCTAGTGTGTCTTTGAATGGAAGATTTGTTGTGATCACATGTGATAACCTGTTTGTGACATAAGGTTTTAGGTTACTATACTCTTCTTCTATAACTTTTGAAGCGTGTTTATTATTTTGAGGTCATAATTTACTTTTTCAATCATTTCTTCTACTTTCTTTTCCTTCTTCAAGTTTAACTATTTTATTATACTAGAAAAAAAATGTGTCAATCAACCATAACATGATAAAGTTTCAAAATGGAGGGAAATTTTAGGGAATTGTAATCAATTAACTTTACTAATGCTCTATTAGGTTTTTATACATAAATTTAGGAACATATTTCTATTTGATCCCTATGATTTGTACTATTCTCTAAACTAGCAATTAATAGGGCCTAATACCTCTAGTCATTTTGCAATATCCCAACTTAAGGGTATCTTAAATGGGTATCCATTTCGAAGCACATTTTTATAATAAAAAATATTCCTATATTCAGACGACGGGGCTTTATATCCAAAGATAAAGTACCTATATATTCAATCCAATCAAGTTGAGCAGCTTGTAGGCTATATATCAACTACATTTTTTTGCTTATGAGAGTATCATGCAAGTACTTGTGTAGTGACTTCTTTGAATCTGAACATGCAATCTTGTTGTGTGTTAAGGATTCATCGCTAGGTCTTCATCAATAGTTTCAATTGTGTTTTTTTAGTGTGAAATAATTGGCTAGGAGTTTTTTCCCAATAAGTTTTGTACATTTTCTTTTATTTATAAATTTGGTGCATCAATAGTCTTTTTTCCTAGGACCCAAAACTCTTCCTATCCATCTAATTATGCTTAAGGACATGGTGCTAGTGTATAATATTTTACCTAGAATATTACACACTTGCACAACACCATTAAGCATAGCTAGAGGGCTAATCTCTTTCTATCCATCTAGCTTCAATTAAGGTTGTGGTTCTAGTGTACAATATTCTAGGTTACGCTTAAGGGTGTGGTGTTAGTCTATAATATTCTACCTAGAATATTGTACTCTATCACCACAACCTTAAGCATAGCTAGATGGATGGAGAGAGAGATTTGGGTCCTAGAAAAAAAACTAATGATGTACCCAATTACAAGCGTGTCTAGATAGTCTATCTCAAGGATGTTACCTACTATGGATAGGCTTGTTGAGGTGTAATTTCTTCCATAGAGTTGCATGAACAAAACTCTCTCTCTCTCTCTCTCTCTCTCTCTCTCTCTCTCTCTCTCTCTCTCTCTCTCTCTCTCTCTCTCTCTGGTGTAGGAGCACCTTAAGATCTTGTATAGATCTTTGAAACATTTTGGCTTGTAGGTTAGTTTGGCCAACCACCAAAAATAATAAGGACTAAATATGAAGTCCCAAGTTTGTTTTTGTGTGTGTCTAGAGGTAGGAATTATTAGGGTTTATTGTTTGATGTGATCAAATAGGATCTAGGGGTTTAAGTCCTAGAAAGTCAACCAAAGGGTCAAAGCTTGACCAAAACTCCAAAATGGAGTGGCACTTGTGATTATGATGTTTTTGAATGTTTTAACTTCATATGAATTGGTTTAGAATCAAATTGGACCATTGGAAGTAGTAGTTTGTCATTTGAGCAAAAGATGTAAAAGATGCTCATGACAACTTTGCAAAGTTGTCATGACAACATTTCCTAAAAACTAGGAAAGGGCTTTAATGGTGCCCAAATCCTGACATGAGGGTCCAAAGATGTGCGAATATGATATATAAGGTCGAGGAAACCCTAATATGACAGTTGGTGGTTCTTGTGTACGAACTATGTGTTGAAAAGGATAGAATTTGACTGTATTTTGTTAACAGAGCCATCATCTAGTACTTTAATGGATTGAATGGAGTGAATTAATGAATTAATATTGTGTTTTGTGTTATTTAGTTATTCTATGTGGCATTATTTTAGTTTCTTATTGTTCTTGCTTATCAGTTTTTGTGTTTTACTGGTTTATTGCCTTATTCTGGACCAGTGATGTAAAATATGAACACCACTTGACTTCCCGTGGTTGGAAAAATATGGCCAATTGGGATCAAGTAGGGGACCTTTTATATAGTGTATATATGTTCTGTGGAGTCATTTCTTTAAGGGGAGCTATTTCTTCCAAGAATCCCTAGGCGAGTGCAGTGGCATTCTGGTTAGAGGCTTGTGTAGAACAGTAGCATAGAAATATGCTAGATGGATTGGATTAAACCAATCAATGGTGGGAGAATTTGGAGGAGTGTTTCCTTGATAATTGTATGAAAGGAGAAGATTTCGGGAGTTTCTTAGAGAAGCCACTAAAGACAAAGAAACTAGACTGGTGAACATGCTCCTAAAACCCTTAAAAAATAGGGGTTTAGTGAAAATCCAGTGTATGGACAGAGTGGGGGCCTAAAACATAGAAAAAAATAGAGCCTAGGTTAGACCTAAAAATAATACATAGTTTATTTGGAGGTTTGTTAAGGGGATTTGTAAAGAAATGCAAAAAGACTAGTTTTTAGGAGGCCTAATTGACCAAAAAGGCTACAAGGCCTCAAAATTTAAAAACTAGGAACTTGATTGAAACCTAATGAAGGGATCCATCAAAGTGGATCAAAAATAATTTAAGGTGACCTAGGAATGGTCAAGAGTCCCATTTCTATTTCCAAGGTCAGATTTGAGAGGAATTGGCCAGAATAAGCATATGGGTGCATAGTTGAATGGAGAAGGGTTTGAAGGGAGTTTGAAGTTTTTGGATAGTTATAGAGGAGATAGGGGATCATGGAGTTGTCCTCTAGATAGGGTAGGGAAGAATACCCTATGAATAAAAAATAAAGGATCTTATTTAGAGCAAGAAATCTCTTAGAAGTTAGAGCTCCCCATCAAATTGGTATCCGAGCCATTGAAAGGCTTGGGAAGTGGTTAGTGTAAGTCAGAGGGAAGTGAATCCATTGGAGAAAGCACCATGGTGACCAATGAAGATTTGGAAAGGGAATTTTCATAGAATAAAGTCAAGAATGGACTTCTTGAAGAAGCTATGGAGGAGATGAAGCTAAAGTTGGCAGAAGTTGAAGAGGCAACAAACAAGATGAAAGAAAAAATGGGAGAGGATAAAGATAGGGGAAAGAGTCAAGTTGAAGAGGAGATAGAGCCATAGCCTAACCCTCCTTACCTGAGGAACCATTCCTCAAGGCCCTCAAGGAATTAAGTGGCAAAGAACTAGAAGTCATTCCAGTATTCTCTAGCAAGATGGATGCAGAGTTGGTTATGGAGTGGATTGAGGGTATGGAAAACCATTTTGAATGTGTTGGTATCACAGAGGCACAAAAGGTGAAGATAGACAAATAAAGACTAAGAGGACAAGCATTAACTTGGTGGAATTTTTTTCAAGAAGAAAGAGAAAGGGAAGGAAAGAAGCCAATAGAAACTTGGAAAGCTATGGAGGCTAAGGTAAAAGAGAGAAACTTACCAGAGGATTATGATATCCAATTACACAAGAGAAGGCAAAATCTCAGACAAAAGGATCTAGATGTGGCATACTATACCAAAGAGTTCCAAAAACCATCTCTTAGGTCAAGAGTGCAAGAACTAGAAAGCATCAAATTTTCTAGGCACCTCAATGGCCTTAGATGGAACATACAAGAAGAGTTGAGACTCTTCACTTAAACTACTATCCATGGGTGTTTTCAAATGGCCCTTAAGGTGGAAGAAAAACTTAGAAAGAAACAACATTCCAACTCTAGGGGAAGAGGAAAAGGTAGAGACGCTAGAGGAGGATATAAAGGTGGTTCTAGTGGAAGGAACAATGATACCAGAAGTCAAGGAGATTCTAGTGTTGCTGAACAATCCATGAGACCAGTAATAGAGGAGGATATAACAGAGGTAGAGGATTTCACAGTGGTGGAAGAGGCAGATCTGGTGGGTTTGGAAGGAGCTCACATTTTTCTACAATGAAGTGTTACTATTGTGGCCAATTAGGTCACCCTGCTTATAGATGTCCAAATAAGCCTACAACTTCACAAAGTGAGAAGAAGATTGCATATGTGCAAGAAGAGGACATGGCTAGAAATAATCAGAGATCATTTTGGATTTAGAGAAGGGAGAGAACCTCATGCTTAGGAGGATCCTAATCAAAGAACATACAAGGGATGAATACAAGCAGAGAAGGGCTCTTTTTAGAGTCAAGTGTAAGATTCTTGGTAAAGTGTGTAGGGTCATAATTGACTTTGGATCTACTGACAATTTGATCTCAGAGGAAGTAGTAAAAAAGCTTAAATTGGTCAAGATAACCCATGTGTGTCCTTACAAGGTAACTTGGTTGAATAAGGGACATAATATCTTGGTTAATGAACAAGTGTGGGTTGAATTCACTATTGGAAAGTATCAAGATAAGATACTTTGTGATGTATTACCAATGGATTCATGTCATCTGTTTCTTGGAAGACCATGGCAGTATGACAGGGAAGAAGTTCACCATGGGAAGGAGACTAAGTACTCATTCAAGAAGAATGGAGTAACTTATAAGATACAGTCTTTGATAGAGGAAGAAAAAGTGGAGAAGATGGACTCCAATACCCTACTAATGAGTGGGAAATAATTCCTCAAGGACATGAAGGAGGAAGAAGGAATTGGCTATGCAATTTTGGTGAAGCCAAGAGAGGAAGAGACACCTAAAAAAACACCTATGCCAGCAGAAGTAAAGAAGTTGTTACATAAGTTCCAAGACATCATTTGTGAAGGGAATCCAACTACACTACCTCCAAAGAGAGAAATTAGTCATCAAATTGACTTTGTTTCAGGGGCATCTTTTCCTAACAAGGTTTCATATAAGATGACACCATAGAAGAACAAAGAAATTGCAAGGCAAGTGCAGGAGCTTTTGGACTAGGGCCTGATAAGGAAGAGAATCAACCCATGTGTTGTCCCAGTGGTGTTGGCTCCTAAGAAGGGAGGTAAGTGGAGAATGTGTAGTAAATCTAGGGAAATAAATAGGATAACTATTAGATATAGATTTCTTATTCCTAGGATAAAAGATTTAATGGATTGCTTGGGGGGTGCTAAGTACTTTTCAAAGATTGATTTAAAAAGTGGATACTATCAAATTAGGATGAATGAGGGTGATGAATGGAAGTCAGCCTTTAAAACCACATAGGGGCTATATGAGTGGTTAGTAATTCCATTTGGGCTTACAAATGCACCTAGTACTTTTATGAGGGTCATGAATGAAGTCTTGAAGGATTATATAGGGGTATTTGTAGTATTATACCTAGATGACATCCTCATTTTTAGTAAAACAAAGGAAGAACATATGAAACACTTGGAACTTGTGTTGAAGAGGTTGCAAGAGGAGAAGCTCACCATAAATCTTGAAAAGAGTGAGTTTATGAAACAAGAATTAGTCTACCTAGAATTTGTAGTATCCCAAGGTGACTTGAAGATGGACAAGAGAAAAGTGGAAGCCATATTAATTTGGCCTACTCCTAAGATAGGGACTAAAGTGAGAAGCTTCCATGGGTTAGCCCAATTCTATAGGAATTTTGTGAGGAGATTCAGTGAAATTTGTGCACCTATCCTAGATACCATTAAGGGTGGAGTCAAAACAAAGTTTGTGTGGACCAAGGAATCCAATGAAGGATTTGAGAGACTGAAGAAAGAGATAGCCACCCAACCAATACTGGTTTTACTATGTTTTGAGAATTTATTTATAGTGGAATGTGATGCCAGTAACATAGCAGTAGGTACAGTCCTAAGTTAGGAAGGAATACCAGTAGCCTTCTTTACTAAAAGGATTAATGAAGAAAAATGTAGGTACTCATCCTATGATCTAGAGCTTTATGCATTGGTGCAAGCTCTAAAGAAGTGGAGGCACTACTTGTTGCCAAAGAAATTTGTAGTTTATACTAATAACTAGGCTTTGAGCTATATAAATACACATGAGAAGCTTAGCTTGAGGCATATAAAATGGATGGAGTTTCTACAGTCATACACTATTACTATCAAGCATAAAAATGGGGTGAATAACAAGGTAGCAGATGCCCTTAGTAGGAGACTGCTTATCGTCTAGGAGATTTAGTTGTAGAGTATAGGGATTGAAGGTTTCAAAGACCTTTATGAAGGAGATTTAGATTTCTCAGAGATATATAAGGTGTGTACTGATTTTGAGAATCATTTTCATAGTGAGTTTGTAGACTATACCTTGCAGATGGATTGATGTTTAAAGGGAAGCAACTTTGTGTTCCAATGGGTTCCATGAGGGAGAACCTCATCCAAGAGAAGCACAATGGAAGTTTGAGTGGACAGTTTGGGTTAAACAAGACCCTAGACTTAGTGGAGAGATACTATTGGTGGCCTAAGATGCAAAAAGATGTAAGAAGATATGTGGACCAGTGTGGAGTATGTCAGAAGGAAAAGGGAACATTATCAAATGCAGGTCTTTACCAGCCATTTCCCATCCCAAATAGACCATGGGAGTGCATAAGTATGGATTTCATACTGGGATTACCTAGGACTCCAACTGGCCTAGACAGTGTGTTTGTGGTAGTGGACAGATTCAGTAAGATGAGTCATTTCATCCCATGTTAAACAACACATGATGCCAGTCACATTGCCCATCTTTTTTTCAAGGAGATAGTGAGGATCCATGGCTTTCCAATAAGTATAGTTGTAAATAGGGATGTGAAGTTTATGGGTCACTTTTGGAAGACCCTATGGAAAAGACTAGGAACTAACTTGTCTCATAGTTCTGCATATTATCCTCAAATGGATGGTCAGACACAAGTAATAAATAGGTTTCTTGGCAACTTGCTAAGATGTTTGACAAAAGAGTATGGGCAAGGATGGGAACAAGTTATCCCATAGGCAAAATTTGCCTACAATGATAGCACAAACAGGACTACTGGTAAGAGTCCATTTGAGATTGTATATGGTATACATCCAAGGGGTGTACTGGAGCACAGGGACTTAAAATTGTATAAAGGAATTAGTGGACATGTAGATGACTTTGCACAGTCAATGAGAGAATTTCATGAGCAAGTGAAGAAGACTCTAATGGAGGCCAATCAGAAGTTGAAGGCTAAGAAAGATGAAGGAAGGGGAGACCTACAATTCCAGGTAGGAGACTGTGTGATGGTATATTTGAACAAGGCTAGACTACAGAAGGGAATACCAAGAAAATTACAGATGAAGAGGATTGGACCTTGTAAGGTATTGGCTAAGTATGGTTCCAATGCCTACAAGATAGATCTACCAAAGGATATGTCTATTTCCCCCATTTTCAATGTCAAGGAATTGATTCCATACAAAGGACCAGACGGGTATGTGCAAGATCACGAGGGGCCAAAAAGTGGCGATGTGAAAAAATCCACTTTTCACTCGTCCAGAAGAACATGAAAACATTTGTTGACTTTTTAGTAGGCCTAGGTGTCAGTACACCTAGGAAAACCTAAGACCAAAGCACAAGCCTAATCCAGTACATGATTTTTTGGGTACCCAAAACCTGTGGCATAAATCAAAACCCGTGAGCCACTTTCCTCATTTCTCTCATCGTTTTGGGTTTGGAAAACGGCTCTAAATATCCTATACATGATTTTTTCGGGTACCTGATTTCTGTAACAAAAAATTTGACTCCACATTTTATTCGGTAGGTAAATTCTTTCTATATCTTGATTAATTTCTTTCATTTTCATGTTAAATATAGTTTTTTTGGTTAAAATGGGGTTTTGTATTGATTTTTTTAATAATTTATGAAATCAATTTGAAATTTATATTTTTATATTATTTAATCAAGCATGGCTGACAACAATGAAGATAATAACCCTCCCCCACCAAATAATGATCCCCAAAACAATCTAGAACCGCTTCAAAACCCTCAATCTTTAGAGGATTTGATACAAGAAAATTTGAACACTATACGGGGCTTCAAAAATACGTATCAAAATATACCTACATTAGATCCTATGCTTGCCACCCTAAATACCATTGTTGAAAACATTGACACCCTTACGTAGCAACATAATGCTGCTCTTCATTGGCGTGATGATATGCATGCCCAATTTGATGATGGGCTTGACCATGATGGGGTTGCCGCCCTTAATATAACTAAGGAAGATATAGTGTCCCTTTTTGTTAATCCCAAAATTGGATTAAAAGTTGACCCCCAAAAGCCCAAATTATCAATAAAATGGTGCACAAATGAAGCAATGTGCACAAAGTTTTGGGATCGCTAGTGGATGGTTTTTGATAAAGCAACCCATAGAAATTCGGAGCTCCCTTTCTATTTCATAAAAAAATTGTATGTTGAGTTTTTGCTTGGTCACAATGTTAATTATTGGAGCATGAGGCACAACATGGGCATAGGCGGAGGAGCTCCTCAGACTAGGCCATTTTCCTAGTGTAAAACGGCCACTACCTTTGTCCCCCCACTGATGTTGCACCCCCTCCTCTAGTGCAGCATCCTGATATCATTGCAGAGGCTACCTCACAGAGTATTAGGGCCATTCACATGCTGTCACATGTTGAGTGATCAGTTGATCACGTAGACCAAGTCATTGTTGCCTCCTGGTGTGGATGATGTTGGTGCATCAGCATCTGGCAGCAGTTCACATGTATGTGTGCCCCATACTTGCATTATGTGAAAGAATTTGTGCCTCAGGCCGCTTACTGATGCTGATACATATCAGTATGTTATTGACGAGGAGGATACACAAGACGCAGCTACAAAGGCTGCAATACCTCATGGAGCATCTGCATCTCATGAGAGTGCTGATGAGGGGTACGCAGAGCCATGGAGTCCTGTTGATACGGTAAGAGTAAACATTATAAATAAATTTTTCACATGACTTATTTAATTTAAAAATAATTTATTTATTTAGATTAGTTTTAATGACTGCATGCACTTATGTATATATATTTGGTCCATTTATGTTCAATCAATGAAAGAGGAGGAGTTGAGATAGGTGGATGACTCCACACTTTCGACCATTTCATTTGGCCTTGACACCTATATGGTATATTATAAATTATGTACCCATTAGTTTTTTTATATCATTTGGTGTACATGCTTAGATCTCTATCATTAGAGCAACAAAATTTATACATTTACTAATATATTGTCATCTTAGTGTACTCTTGCAGGTCTCAGCTGATGTCAGTGGGGGGCATGAGGGGGTTCCTTCCTCATGTGTTGACAAAGGAAAGGTAATTAATTGTTTAAGATTAATTATGCATGCATATGTATTTTACTTGTGT
>MU227906.1:82181-109919 GCA_018584345.1 Thuja plicata
AGTCAATCATTAGAACTAGTGAAGGTGATATTTTTTAATGGGTCACTATATTTATGAAAGAATCTAAAGCAAGGCATTATGTCCTTATAGGTATGAATATATGATAATTATGAATTTAAGCATTTTTTAATGAAAATACCTAGCAATAAGAGTTAAGTCTTAAACATTAACTAGATTAATTAGTTATAGGAATATTTTAGCTAATAAAAATACAACAATTATTTATCTTTAATATTTATTAAAGTGTAAATTTGTTGATGATTTATTAACTTTAGGCTCATCTATACGTTATCTCGAGATTAGCGCCACAAGAGATTAAGATAGATTTGAAAATATGGACTAGTAGAGAATGACATATGTGTAAGATTTTTTTCTATTGTAGAACTCTTGACATAAGAGAAAATTACACATCTATAAATATAGTTTGAATTAAAATGGTAGAGTAGAAGTTTTGTGGTAGTGTTGATGTACAAATTTAGACATAAGATACAAAAGTAGGCATACAAACATGGACTATATTGTGTACGGCTGCTTAGGTTGACTTTGAAATATGGTGTAGGAAGTTTGATAGATCAAAACTTGCCAATAAATATTGTGGAAATTTGAAAGGTACGCTAAGCTAAAAATATAGACCTAGAAATACATTAAGCTTGAGTCAAGTTAAAAGAGGAGTATAACCAATCATTATATGACAATGCCAACAATCGATGTGAAAATGTGAAAGGTGTAGGATTTATGAGGTGTTATTGTAACCCAATGAGACGACTCAGAGATAAGTTACGGAGTCAATCATTAGAACTAGTGAAGGTGATATTTTTGAATGGGTCACTATATTTATGAAAGAATCTAAAGCAAGGCATTTTGGCCTTATAGGTGTGAATATACGATAATTATGAGTTTAAGTGTTTTCGAATGAAAATATCTAGCAATAAGAGTTAAGTCTTAAACATTAATTAGATTAAAATTTTAGTTATAGGAATATATTTGCTAATAAAAATATAACAATTATTTATCATTTTTATATTTATTGAAGTGTAATTTTGTTGTTGATTTATTAACTGTAGACTCATCTACATATTTCCCCGAGACTATTACAAATTTGTGCCACAAGAGATTAAGATAGATTTGAAAATATGGACTAGTAGAGAAGGGCATATGTGTAAGATTTTTTTCCTGATGTATAAATCTTGACATAAGAGAAAAGTATAGATCTATAAATATAATTTATATTAAAATGGTAGAGTAAAATTTGTGTGATAGTGTTGACATAGAAATTTGGACATAAGAGACAAAAGTAGATGTAGATACATGGAATATATTGTGCATGGTTGCTTCTACGGTTATCTTTGAAATATGTGAAGGAAGTTTGATAGATCAAAACTTGTCAACAAACATTGTGCAAATTTCAAAGGTAAGCTAAGGAACAAATATAGAGCTAGAAATACATTACGCTTACATCAAGTTAAAACATAATTATAACCAATCACTATATGGCAAGGTCAACAATCGATGTGAAAATGTGAAAGGTATAGGATTTATGAGTTGTTATTCTAACCCAAGGAGATGACTCAGAGATAAGTTATGGAGTCAATCATTAGAACTAGTGAAGGTGATATTTTTTAATGGGTCACTATATTTATGAAAGAATCTAAAGCAAAGCATTTTGGCCTTATAGGTGTGAATATACGATAATTATGAATTTAAGTGTTTTCAAATGAAAATATCTAGCAATAAGAGTTAAGTCTTAAACATTAACTAGATTAAAATTTGAGTTAGAGGAATATATTTGCTAATAAAAATATAACAATTATTTATCATTTTTATATTTATTGAAGTGTAAATTTGTTGTTGATTTATTAATTGTAGACTCATCTACATATTTCCCCAAGACTAATACAAATTTGTGCCACAAGAGATTAAGATAGATTTGAAAATATGGACTAGTAGAGAAGGGCATATGGGTAAGATTTTCTTCCTGATGTACAAATCTTGACATAAGAGAAAAGTATAGATCTACAAATATAAGTTATATTAAAATGGTAGAGTAAAATTTTTGTGATAGTGTTGACATAGAAATTTGGACATAAGAGACAAAAGTAGATGTAGATACATGGAATGTATTGTGCATGGTTGCTTAGGTTATCTTTGAAATATGTGAAGGAAGTTAGATAGATCAGAACTTGTCAACAAACATTGTGCAAATTTCAAAGGTAAGCTAAGGAACAAATATAGAGCTAGAAATACATTACGCTTGCGTCAAGTTAAAACATAATTATAACCAATCACTATATAGCAAGGTCAACAATCAATGTGAAAATGTGAAAGATATACGATTTATGAGTTGTTATTTGAATCCAAGGAGATGACTCAGAGATAAGTTATGGAGTCAATCATTAGAACTAGTGAAGATGATATTTTTCAATGGGTCAATATATTTATGAAAGAATCTAAAGCAAGGCATTATGGCCTTATAGGTATGAATATAAGATCATTATGAAATTAAGCATTTCTGAATGAAAATACCTAGCAATAAGAGTTAAGTCTTAAACATTAACTAGATTAATTAGTTATAGGAATATTTTTGTTAATAAAAATACAACCATTATTTATCTTTTATATTTATTAAAGTGTAAATTTGTTGTTGATTTATTAACTGTAGGCTCATCTACAGGTTATCCCGAGATTAGCGCCACAAGAGATTAAGATAGATTTGAAAATATGGACTAGTAGAGAATGACATATGGGTAAGATTTTTTTCTATTGTAGAAATCTTGACATAAGAGAAAATTCCACATCTATAAATATAGTTTGCATTAAAATGGTAGAGTAGAAGTTTTTTGGTAGTGTTGATGTAGAAATTTAGACATAAGAGACAAAATTAGGCATACAAACATGGACTATATTGTGTATGGCTGCTTAGGTTGACTTTGAAATATGGTGTAGGAAGTTTGATAGATCAAAACTTGTCAATAAATATTGTGGAAATTTGAAAGGTACGCTACGCTAAAAATATAGACCTAGAAATACATTAAGCTTGAGTCAAGTTAAAAGAGGAGTATAACCAATCATTATATTGCAATGCCAGCAATTGATGTGAAAATGTGAAAGGTGTAGGATTTATGAGGTGTTATTGTAACCCAATGAGACAACTGAGAGATAAATTATGGAGTCAATCATTAGAACTAGTGAAGGTGATATTTTTGAATGGGTCACTATATTTATGAAAGAATATAAAGCAAGGCATTTTGGCCTTATAGGTGTGAATATACGATAATTATAAATTTAAGTATTTTCGAATGAAAATATCTAGCAATAAGAGTTAAGTCTTAAACATTAACTAGATTAAAATTTTAGTTATAGGAATATATTTGCTAATAAAAATATAACAATTATTTATCACTTTTATATTTATTGAAGTGTAAATTTGTTGTTGATTTATTAACTATTGACTCATCTACATATTTCCCCGAGACTAATACAAATTAGTGCCACAAGAGATTAAGATAGATTTGAAAATATGGACTAGTAGAGAAGGGCATATAGGTAAGATTTTTTCCTGATGTACAAATCTTGACATAAGAGAAAAGTATAGATCTATAAATATAATTTATACTAAAATGGTAGGGTAAAATTTTTGTGATAGTGTTGACATAGAAATTTGGACATAAGAGACAAAAGTTGATGTAGATACATGGAATATATTGTGCATGGTTGCTTAGGTTATCTTTGAAATATGATGAAGGAAGTTTGATAGATCAAAACTTGTCAACAAACATTGTGCAAATTTCAAAGGTAAGCTAAGGAACAAATATAGAGCTAGAAATACATTACACTTGCATTAAGTTAAAACATAATTATAACAAATCACTATATGGCAAGGTCAACAATCGATGTGAAAATGTGAAAGGTATAGGATTTATGAGTTGTTCTTCTAACCCAATGAGATGACTCAGAGATAACTTATGGAGTCAATCATTAGAACTAGTGAAGGTGATATTTTTTAATGGGTCACTATATTTATGAAAGAATCTAAAGCAAGGCATTATGTCCTTATAGGTATGAATATATGATAATTATGAATTTAAGCATTTTTGAATGAAAATACCTAGCAATAAGAGTTAAGTCTTAAACATTAACTAGATTAATTAGTTATAGGAATATTTTAGCTAATAAAAATACAACAATTATTTATCTTTTATATTTATTAAAGTGTAAATTTGTTGATGATTTATTAACTTTAGGCTCATCTATACGTTATCCTGAGATTAGCGCCACAAGAGATTAAGATATATTTGAAAATATGGACTAGTAGAGAATGACATATGTGTAAGATTTTTTTCTATTGTAGAACTCTTGACATAAGAGAAAATTACACATCTATAAATATAGTTTGCATTAAAATGGTAGAGTAGAAGTTTTGTGGTAGTGTTGATGTACAAATTTAAACATAAGATACAAAAGTAGGCATACAAACATGGACTATATTGTGTATGGCTGCTTAGGTTGACTTTGAAATATGGTGTAGGAAGTTTGATAGATCAAAACTTGTCAATAAATATTGTGGAAATCTCAAAGTTAAGGTATGCAAAAAACATAGACCTAGAAATACATTAAGCTTGCGTCAAATTAAAAGAGGAGTATAACCAATCACTATATGACAATGCCAAAAATTGATGTGAAAATGTGAAAGGTGTAGGATATATGAGGTGTTATTATAACTCATTGAGATGACTAAGATATAAGTTACAGAGTCAATCATTAGAAATAGTGAAGGTGATATTTTTGATTGGGTCACTATATTTATGAAAGAATCTAAAGCAAGGCATTTTGGCCTTATAGGTGTGAATATATGATAATTATGAATTTAATTGTTTTTGAACAAAAATGCCTAGTAATAAGAGTTAAGTCTTTAACATTAAATAGATTAATTAGTAATAGGTATATTTTTGCTAATGAAAATATAACAATTATTTATCACTTTTATATTTATTAAAGTGTAAATTTGTTGTTGATTTATTAACTGTAAACTCATCTACAAGTTTTCCTGAGACTAATAAAAATTAGTGTCACAAGAGATTAAGATAGATTTGAAAATATGGACTAGTAGAGAATGGCATATGAGTAAGATTTTTTTTTCCTTTTGTAGAAATCTTGACATAAGAGAAAACTATAGATCTATAAATATAATTTATATTAAAATGGTAGAGTAAAACTTTTGTGATAGTGTTGACATAGAAATTTTGACATAAGAGACAAAAGTGGATATAAAAACATGAACTATATTATGCATGGATTCTTAGGTTGACTTTGAAATATGGTGTAGGAAGTTTTATAGATCAAAACTTGTCAACAAACATTGTGGAGAATTTAAAGTTAAGCTAAGAAAAAAATATAGACCTAGAAATACATTAAGCTTGCATCAAGTTAAAAGAGTAGTATAACCAATCACTATATGGAAATGCCAAAAATCGATGTGAAAATGTGAAAGGTGTAGGATTTATGAGGTGTTATTATAACCCATTGAGATGACTACGAGATAAGTTATGGAGTCAATCATTAGAACTAGTGAAGGTCATAATTTTTATTGGGTCACTATATTTATGAAATAATCTAAAGCAAGGCATTTTGGCCTTATAGGTTTTAATATATGATAATTATGAGTTTAAGTGTTTTTTAATGGAAATACCTAGCAGTAAGAGTTAAGTCTTAAACATTAAGTAGATTAATTAGTTATAGGAATATTTTTCTAATAAAAATATAAGAATTATTTATCACTTTTATATTTACTAAATTATAAATTTGTTGTTGATTTATTAACTATAATCTCATCTACACGTTTCCCCGAGACTAATACAAATTAGTGCCACAAGAGATTAAGATAGATTTGAAAATATGGACTAGTAGAGAATGGCATATGGGTAATATTTTTTTCCTATTATAGAAATATTGACATAAGAGAAAAGAATAGATCTATAAATATAATTTATATTAAAATGGTAGAGTAAAAGTTTTGTGGTAGTGTTGATGCAGAAATTTGGACATAACTGATAAAAGTAGATGTAGATACATGGACTATATTGTGCATGGTTTCTTAGGTTGATTTTGAAATTGGTGTAGGAAGTTTGACAAATCAAAACTTGTCAATAAACATTGTAGAAATTTCAACGGTAAGCTAAGCAGAAAATATAGACCTAGAAATTCATTAAGCTTAGATCAAGTTAAAATAGAAGTATAACCAATCACTATATGTAAATGGAAACAATTGATGTGAAAATGTGAAAGGTGTTGGATTTATGAGGTGTTATTGTAGCCCAATGAGATGACTGAGAGATAAGTTATGTAGTCAACCATTAAAACTAGTGAAGGTGATTTTTTTGGATGAGTCACTATATTTATGAAAGAATAAAAAACAAGGTATTTTAGCCTTATAGGTGTGTATGTATGATAATTATGTCAATTTAAAAGTGTTTTAATGTAGATACCTAGAAGTAAGAATTAAGTTGCAAACATTAATTAGATTAATAAGTTAAAGGAATATTTATGCTAATAAAAATAAAAAATTATGTACCACTTTTATGTTTTATTAAAGTGTAATTTTTATGTTGATTTATTAACCATTTAATCAAATTATGTTTAAATAAAGCACAAAGAAGCTTAAGGTGTATAAACTAGTTTTCTTAAAATTATTTTTTGAAAGAAGAGAAACGTGTGAATATCAAACAACTTCGATCTCCTCATTTTCAATTAGAAAAACCTTATTAATATTTAAATGTAAAATTTTCATCATCATTTTCATTGGTGCAATTGTGCAAAACAACTCCTTACCACAAAGAATCCTCCATTCTACCTTTATCTTCAAAGAAAGAGTTATGAACTGCTTTTTTCCTAAGATAATATAAGGCAATATGAAATTGGAAAATTGGTGCCTATATTTTAATTGAATAAATATAATGGGTAAAAGCTCAATCGAGTGTTGCATTTTAGGCTAAATGAGAGATTTAGGCCAAGTAGTACTCGGTCGAAGCCACATAGGTGCCTTGTGGCACCCTATGGCGCCTATGTGGCAGGGTATACTCGACAAACTAAGCTTTGATCGACTACTACTCGGCCATAAATACCCAAATCTATAACCCTCCCGCTTTGTTTAAGCCCCTGATTTGTGTAGTGAGAGGCTTGTGGAGTGACATGGGTTATTTAGGGGTGCTCAGTCAAGTCCTAGGTAGGGATCCACTTTAATTTTTTTATTTTTTTTAGTTTTCATTTATTTTTTTAGTAATTATATGTATAAAAAATGTTTATAAAATGTTGTATTTGTGAATTTTTTTGTAATTATAAGTAAAAATAATGTTTTTAATATTTTACTATGGAAAATATATTTTTTTTAAGTTTTTGTGTAAAGTTAATGTTATATAGTGTTTAGAGTAGATTTAAATTTAATATTTAGCATAAATGAATTAAAATTAAATTAAACCATTCTACTTAAACTATTAGACCTATAATAGAACCTAAACTATTTAAAAACCAACCTATTACAACTGAAACCATTAAACCATTAAAGCTATAGTACAACTTAAACCATTAAAAAAACTTGTATTGATCACCTGTATACTGCCTAAAGGGATACCTCAACCCTTAGCTCTTAGGATACTATTGTATCCATCCCCATCAAAGAAATGTCCATCTATGACTGTAATGTGGCAATTTAAATATTTCATGAATCTAAATTTGATTGTACTCAGACCACTTTTGCATGTAGATAAGCTATATGAGTGTCGATAAACCATCCTACCCTATCTTTGTGGCTATTCTTGAGGCCTCACCTATGGTTTCAACTATGACTAAACTACATTGCAATTATCACACCTACACTTAGAAAAAACCTTAATATCTCTTGGACTCCTCCCTATCCACTATCTCCTCCTCCCTCTCATCCCCATCCATAATCTCCTCCACTCCCTCCAAATTTATCATCATGTTTTATTCTCCTCCTCACCTGTAGCTTGGGGTACTCTTATCATCTATCCTACGGATAGAATCTCCCAATCCTATCAACCATGGTGGGAGGTTTACGAGCTATGCACATTAGTGTGATTACAGTATTTTCCCATGCACATGTATGCAATAGAGTTACCCCTATACTACCAAGCTCACCTCATCATGAAATTTGAATTAATTAAGGTCACTATAGAGATGATCCAACAAGCATTCCCCCCAAGAAAAGTTTAAGTCTCATTCATCACCATAAACTCACCCCTAGCTAGTATATAATCCATGTGACCTAATTTTGGGACATATTAGTCCCCTAAAAGATCTTGCTAATTGTTACCTAATTTTCAACGTTTCTGGTTCACACCTCCTGTATACATGATGTTTCTCCCAAGTTATTCTTACTCTAAGCTTTGTCTTCATCTTTGTTCTATGTAATGTTTGATGTTTGATGTTTAATTTTTAATTTTTAATGTCTATGTAATGTTTTTAAATATATACGTAATGTTTTTAATGTAAATAATGTTTATGAAATATTTTTAATATGTTTATATAGATAATGTATATTTTTAATGTTGATGTCTAGATAATGTTTTTAATGTTTAATGCTCAGTGTTTAATTTTTAATGGACCTATATGTAATGTTTAATGTTTACATAATGTTTTTAATGTTAATAGTGTTTATGCAATATATTTTGAAATGTTTAATATTAGATAATGTTTATGTAAGAAATGTTCAATTACATTGACTCATCTTGTTTACTTGTACACATATGAACTTGTTTATTAATTCTATTTAATGTATGCACACATGCAGATTTATATATTTTCATATATTTCTCATCACACATGGCATCTAGTAGATCTTAGTAGAGTGTTCATCCTAATAGTGAGAAAGCCTTACATGGGTCTTTTTGTAATATTCTTGAGGAAAGGGAGAGGACTCATCAATAGACTATCCATAGATTGCATGCCGCTCTAGTCCAGCTAGAGTGGACACTGCAAAATACTATTGTCATTCTTAATATGGATAAGCTATCTTCCATTAGACATGATTTGATGTGTATGATTGACCAAGCTCAATCATACAATCCATATGATGACCCCCATATTGATACATTTATTGAATCTTTATCCTGCACTATCACAGGGTCTATTAGGTGGAGATAGGTTGACATGGATGTTTCAGTAGCCAATGTCATATCTATGTTCCCTTGCTCTTGGAGAATATAGCAATTATAGGATATCGGGTGACTAGGTGAGAGGATGACCTTGTCACACCATTCATATATCCCAGATGGTTGGCGATCCATTCATATGTAGCCACTGAAGAATGAGTTTCCACAATATTTTTGTAAACAATTGTTTGCAAAATTCCATTTGGGTTATGATGTTGATTATATAGAATTTCTACGATATGCTGGTTAGGGGAGGGGAAGAGTTGTAGATAAGTTTAGATGGAAAAATGTACCACAACCCCCTAGTAAGAGGGAATCGGTGGGTCCAAAAGTTTTGGTTCTTCCAAAAGGTTTGGAATATTCTACTAGAGTTGGAAATTCTGCAGCTGAGGAGGCGTGACTTGGCATGTACTCTAGCATTGCCACTATTGTGACTCAGGTTGATGACATGTCATCAGATTGCATGGGTAGGTATATACTATGATCTCGTACCAACCATACTATTGATCCCTCAAGTCCATTTTAGGATCCATACATCAGTCATGAGCTGACACTTGATGAGATTGTATTAAGACAACGTTCTATATCAAGGTCTCTTTAACTTTTCTGACCCAAATTTCTTAGTTTGCATGTTGTGTGTTATTCCTATTTGTTCTAAATCCATGGCTTCATGGATTTTATGTTCTAACCTTGTTGTTTTGTGCAAAAATTTCTATCTAACACATTTGATTTGTAGGTCTTCACATTGGGGGCATACTTTCTTGGTTCAAAGAGATATTTTTTTCCTTTATAGTACCCTTTGGTATCATGTTGTTATTTTTCTTTTAGTATATTTCCTTTAGCATTCATATTCATTTAGATTCATAATCCTGCTAAAGTGGGGGAAAAATATAGATTAAAAAATTGCATTTCCCCCATTTGTAATTTAGACTACACTTTTGTAGCTACTTTAGTATCCATTCCCCTAGTATTTGTGTAGGTCTATTTTAGCCCTCGCATCAGCGTCTTCTCTCACAACATGCTCAAGTTCCTTGTCAACTACTATCTTTCAACATCACCTTTGCATTTATTGTGTGTTTCCTTTCCCAACCATCATTTTTTAGCATGATTCACATGGACACTAGTACACCGCACAAATGTCTATGTGTTTTCATTTGTCCACTGACATCCGAATGTTTAAATGTTAGTTCTGAGTATGCTTTTCACTTGCCTCCTGCCACTGTTAGTGGAAATGGTTCAGATCTTTCAGAAGGCCCAAAAGCCTCTCTTTTTCCCTCCTATTCTCTCTTTAAATTGATGTATTTTCTCCATTCAAAGTCTCTTTCTTCTCTCTGGATTAATCGTTGGTTCTTGCACGGAAAAAAACACTTCTTGCATTGTCTTGGCTTTTAAAGCTTTCTTGTTCCTGCAGTTACTACAAAAATCTCCTACAACGATTCAGTAATATCTTTCTATCTATCTTATGTCTTTGAGCATCTTGAGATTTATAAAATACTTCTCTCATTTATCTTATGCAATAGGGGTTTTCCTTCACTATCAGGGTTTGTCTCTATTTTCATATCTCACATAACAGGAGTTTTCCTCCATTAAGAAGGGTTTGTTTATATTATGTTATCATTTATTTATCTTTTTTATCTATCTATCTATCGATCTGGCTATTGTGGAGGTGGAAACAAAAAAATAGGGACTTGACTGAGGCAAGTATCTAAACAACCCCAAAAATTTTGCCTCTTCTTATTGTGTGTAGGTTTTTTGAAGGCATTTGACAACACGAGGGTTTTCTTATGTTCTTTATATATATATATATATATATATATAATATTTTTTTGTTGTGTTTTTTTTTTTTGGGTTTTGTAGGTTATTTGAAGAACAATAATGGGTGTTCGCAATTATGGAAATTTTCTAATTTGGTCTATACAAGACTACAACATGTTGCATAGATGTTCGTGCACTGCATTGGTGTCCTTGGCTAAGATGCTCAGAGTTGGGCTGAACACTCTCTGTCATTCAATCTTCATGTTTCTATGTCAAAATATTTATCTACTTTATCATTAATCAGGTATCTTCACTAGTTTGGCTAGTTGGAGATATCCAAATATGTGTTGTGAACTTGGCTCTCAAGGGAATATAGTTTTCCTTTTGTAGAGTTGAATTTACTATAGTATAATAACCTTGCACCCTTATCTTTGTTGGCATCAAAGGGTGTTCACAAACCTTAGAAGATATTAGTAACTATGCCAAAATAGTTTGTCAAGACTTTCACTTTGAATATGAACTATCATAATTATTTTAGTTTCTTAGAACATGTAAAACCTTTTGAATTATACTAGCTTCTCTATTCTATTTTGTTAATGACGAAGAAACATCTTACAGGAATTCTTGGGGCTTGGAAATTCAAAAGGCCACATGTCTCATGCCCAAGATAGAGAGGAGGTTTACCATAAAAACATTGAAATTTTGAAGACTTGGACATTTTCACAAAGAATGAGTAGGGTTTTGATAATCACGATGAAAGAGTGGAGCATGCATGCAAATGAATTGTTATTGGCCTAAAAGGGAAACATCATTTGACCACATATTTTTTTAAATGTGTCAATTATTATGTGGAACCAATAGAGGAATCATATAGGCACAAGGATGATTGAAAGCTCAATAATCTAGAAAACTTAATATTTGGCCAAATTTTGACTTCTTGACTTGGCTAATTAGGACATGAAGATGGTGACATGAGAAATTAGAAGTTACAACACAACGGTTGTCATAATGTTGCAATTTCATTATAGAATCCCTAATTATAAATCTATTGCATTTTTTACAAATGATATAGCAAAAGAACTATTCATATTATTTTTTCTCAATAAATTTTGATGAAAAATAATATTAATATAATTTAAAAATTTCATTATTCCAAATAAAAATTAAAAGTTACTATAGTAATATATAATAAACCTAAACAAACCTTTTAAGATAAACTAAAACTATGACTTATATTAAGATTTCTCTAATAATGTAAAGTCATATTTTTAACATGAGGATTGATAGGTTGACCATGTATACAAAAGACTTGTTTTAATCAATAGAACATGTGAAATATTATTTGAAATAAAGTGTGTAATGACACCTTATCATATTTATAAGTTTATATTTTATGCATTTATATAGTTGCAAATATATGCATCTGTATATCTACTACATACAAAATATGTTGATATTATTTCCTCATATACTTGAGGACCCTTGAAGATTTATATGAGCTCTAAGAACATTTCTACTTGTCTAACTATTTAGGATCTCATAAATAAAAATACATAGAGTCAACCTTATTTTGTTTTTTCAAATATTTCTTTTGTAGGAGATAATGTTATAGGAATGATAATGATTTTCATTATTTCCTCCTTTGTACCCTTGAATGAACTTGAAAATCTATCAATGTCTCTCCACATGAAACCTACCCATCTATACATGCAGTCAAAATACACCCTTTTACAACATGTTTTTATATCATTCTCATAAAATAGAAAATCCCTAGTTAATTGTTCCATGTGTAACTCCATTAGAATGCTTGCATGTTGTAAAGCTTGCTCCATTGTGGTTCCATGATTATCTCTTATGTAACAATCTAGCCAAGAAGCATTCTCTCCATGATCTTGTTGTTCCTTCAAAATAAAGCATGCTTAGTAAGAACAAGGATACCTAAGTTATTTTTTCAAAATATATGATTCATTTATAAAAGATAGGTTTAGCTACGTTCGGTCAATAAATACTTGAAAATATTTGCAATCATCAATTAATCTGCATCCCATGGCTACATCATGTTCAAATTTACTAATCCTTTCCAAAATATCATCAAGAAGAACTGTGCCAATTAAAATCATTGGAAATAGTGTGACGATGGGTACAGCTGAAGAGTCAATGACATTCTTTAAATATTCATCCAAAGTAGGGTGATAGTCAATAGAAGTCCATTCTGCATCTTTCCATTCTGCCAAAATAAGATTTGTCCACTGCAATGGAAGATATATGAAATACAATGTAAGATTTATAAGTATTTTACATTGAAAAATAACATATTTATTTATATATATTAACATCAAATTTTCTCTTGTGACTTACATAGTCTTGCATCCACTTATGTGCACGCGGACCATGTATTTTCTTTGCTTCATCAACTAATTCCATATATATTTTATGAGAAAATCGTAAACTAATTTGCATATATTCTAGAAAATTATCCACCATAGACATATCCCAACTAGGTAGCACAAAGTGAAAGTAAATCAATTCATTTTTTAAAGAAAAATTGACACTAAAAGAGGGGTAAAAATTGTATTGAATACCAAAGAGAACAGAACAACAGAGGAAACAAAGATCACTAAAGAGATTTATCCTGGCCAACAAGTTAAGCCATCTTATGAGATAAATCAGGGGAAAGCATCCTATGATCAACAATATTCCAATCCAGCGCGTGCTCGGAAGCCCATTTAGCCAAGCAATCAGCCACACCGTTCCACTCCCGAGGGATATGCATAAAAGACACAGATTCCAGAGAATTGCATAACTGAATGATCTGTTGAATAACCATATCCAAATGCCAATCCACATCCATAGGGTTCCGTCTATTCAATAAATTCACTACCACCTGCGAGTTTGTCTCACAGGTAATTCTTCTCCATCCATGTTGACAATAGTGTTCCACTACAACCAAGATAGCAAGGGCTTCCATGAGGTTATTTGTATGGTAACCGTTGTAGATAGAGAACAGAAACTGAACATCACCAGAGCTATCACGCCCAACTCCCCCAATGCCAGCCGGTCCAGGATTTCCCCGAGAAGAACCATCAGTGTTGATTTTAAGAACTCTAGACTGGGGAGGAGTCTAATGCCCCTCACGATTAACACACTGAGAGCACTGCTCAGCTCTATTCCCATCGTGTCTGTGGGGCAGAGAGGGGGCGCCGCCCTAAAGAGGAAAGGAAAGGCATGAATAAATACCAGCATCTCCAGGGTCCAAACCTCCACAAAAGTAACATTTTGCCAGGAGTGTTTCATGAAGAGAATGAACAATTTTCCCCCATAGGTGCCTGATCCCTAGCTGTACCTCATGAAAGATCCTCCTATTTCTCTCAAGAAAAACATGCCATAAAATAAAGGAAGGGCCAATAGTCCAAGCAACCTGAAGAAAAGAAGTCTTGGAAGGGGGATGGCCCAAATGGTCCCAGAACTCAGACAAGGAAGAAACATGCCAATATGAGCATCCCTACACACTCCACTAGAAGTGCCAAATTTGCTTGACAAAGGAGCACTAGAAAAAAAGGTGGGAGACAGTCTCTTCACTATTGCGGAATAAGACACAAATGGAGGGCCCCTGGAAGCCTCTCTTGCAAAGATTCTCCCAAGTAAGATAGCGATTGTAAACCAAAATCCAGAGGAAAAAGTTACACTTAGGCCAAGAAAAGCTATTCCAAGCTTTCTTTCACCAAGAAACCTCCACCTCCCCAAACAGTTGCTTAGTCAGCGCAAGGTACCCTGAAGAAATAGAATACTTGCCAGAAGAAGCACCTCCCCAAGCCAAAACATCAGGTTCCTGCAGAGAGCTGCACTCTCTAGAAGCCAAGATCTGAGAAAGCTCCAACCGATCCCCCAGAGAACCACCCAGCGGCCAATCAGAAGAATTCTTCCATCTGTAACCAACAACAAGGCCCAGGTTATGAGCCTCCTTATAATGAGCCACCTTATTCCATCCAGCGGAAAGGAAAAAATCACAAAGAGGCTGTAAGTGTCGATGAGAGGACAAGAGAGGATGATGCCCATTCCAGGAATCACTCCAAAATAGAGCCTCCGTACCTCTATTAAAGATCCAAAAAAGACTTCTCTTCACTAGGTGAGCACCAATCTTGAGGGTATTCCACACCATAGAGCCTCTTCCCTCAAGAGGAAACCTGGAAACATTTGAAGGTTAAACGCTAGGTAAATACTTGTGTGATAGGATACGGGTCCAAAGTTGAGACTGACTGGAGCACCAGTGCCAATAGAGCTTGGCAGCAAGAGCTTGACTACACAAGATAGCATAATGAAGGCTGAGGCCTCCTTCCTTTTTTGGCCTACAGACAGTATCCCAATTGATGAGGCTCCATTTAGAATTTTGCAAATTGCCACTCCAAAGAAATTGGCGAGAAAGAGTATCAAATTCCTTAAGAAAATACGCTAGGGCAGCCTGAACCATGCTTCTGTATATAGGAAGGGCCTGAATCACAGATTGCAGGAGAGTCACTCTGCTAGCAGTAGAGAGCCACCTATGAGTCCAATTGTTGACTTTTTGTCGAAGCTTGTCGAGCAAGCTCTCCCAGAAAATCTTGGGTTGTCTTCCCACCACAATAGGGACACCCAAGTCAGTCAGAGGGAGAGACTCAATCTGAAATCTCAAGATATTAGCAATCCTCCGTTGAATAGGCTCAAGAGTGTTGAAGAAAAAAATAGAGGACTTGTGGTCGTTGATTTTCTGACCTGAGGCAGCCAAATGAGTATCCAAAGTGAGCCGAAAGGCTTCAGCTTCCCGAATCCAAGCTCTCCCAGCAAGAGTCGTATCATCAACAAACTAGAGGTGGGAAAGAGTGGGCAGACCATTTCCCCATCGCCAGCCCTGAATCAGATTTTGGGATACATGAGAATTGATAAGTCTGCCAAGTCCCTCAGCCACAATGATAAACAAATAAGGAGAAAGAGGATCTCCTTGGCGAAGAACCCTAGAGGTCCCAAATAACTCAGACGGTTCACCATTAAGAAGGACCGAGAAGGAGGGAGTAGTAACACAGCTCAAACCCAGCTAACCCATTCCTAACTGAAGCCAAAAGCCAGAAGAACTTTCTGCAAGAAACCCCAATTGACTCTATAATAAGCCTTAGCCATATCGAGCTTGATGAACATGGCACGCTCTCTAGAAGTACACATAGAGTGAATGGCTTCAGAAGCAATAACCACCCCATCCAAAATTTGTTTTCCAGCCACAAAGCCCCCTTGTTCCTCAGAGATAACCATGGGAAGCCAAACTTTAAGCCTCTCCGCTAGGAGCTTAGTAATGACTTTACAGACCACATTACATAGAGCAATAGGCCGAAAGAAGTCCAGCTAATTAGCCTCTTCCTTCTTTGGAATAAGGACTAGGAAAGTAGCATTCAAAGCCCAGAGCATAGCTTTGTTGGAATAGGACTCCTGAACCACATCCAAAAGGTCTTGACTGATAATATCCCAAAATTCCTGGAAGAATTCAATAGGGAAGCCATCAGGCCTCGGAGCTTTGCCCTTACACAAGCTAAAGACCACCTCCTCCAAGTTAGACATACAAATCAGCCACATAAGAGAGTCATTCATCTCCCCGGTCACAACAAAGGGAATACAGGACAAGATCGTATTCTCCTCAATCTCCGCTGGAGGCAAGTCATCTGAAAAGAGAGCAGAGTAAAACTGAATAGCTTCCCTTGACATAGCTTGAGAGGAGGTCAGATGCATCCCATCATAAGTGACAAGAGAATAAATGTAACTCCTGTTACGTCGAGCCTGCACAGATTTATGGAAAAATGTGGTGTTCTTGTCCCCTTCTTGAAGCCAGTCAAATTGAGCCTTCTGTTTCCAATAAATTTCTTTTCTAAGATCCCACTCTTCTAAATCACTAGAAGCTTGGGATTTCGCTATCCCGAGAGCTTTAGAAAAACCCAAATCCCGAATCTGCCTAGTAATAACATTCAGACGATCCTAAGCCCTTTTTTTCATGATGTGGAGATTACCAAAACAAGTCCTATTCCAATTCTTGAACTTCCTTTTGACATACTGTAATTTTTTAAAGAAGGAGAACATAGTAGTGCCATAGGCAGGGTCACCCTGTCTCCACCAGAGAGCCATTAAATCATGGAGAGAAGAGCCTCGAAGCCACATCAACTGGAACTTAAAGGGAGGCTTCTTGGGGGCGGCAACATAACTAGTCGTGAGCTTAATAGGCCAATGGTCATAATAGGCAAGTGGTCAGAGCCTCTCCAATCAAGAATTTTAGAAGAGAGAGAAAGAGAGCCACAATTCCAAAAGTAGGAAACTAGGAACTTGTCCAAGCATTCCGAGATGGCATCATCTCCAACCCTTCTATTGTTCCATGCAAAGAGCCCATTAAGAGGTTTGATATCAGAGAGATGTAAAAGATCCATATTTTTTTGAAGAAGCTCAGAAGAAGGACCCAAGCGAGCCAACCCACCCCGCTTCTCCTCCAGACTAATGACAGAGTTGAAATCAATCAATGTTTATGATTATCATTACGAGGCTGTACAAATTGATAGAAAACACTATACTTACTTATCAAGGCTGTCTTAAAATGTATAAGCTCATCAATGGTTCCATAAGTGTCAAAAATGTCATCAATGACAGTAATCATGACACCCAATTTAGCGTATCCAACTTGAGTTAGAGAGAATTCAAATTCATATAATCCACATGCATATGCAAAATAATGCTCCACATGTCGATGACAAAAAAAATGAAGTTGCTTTACACTTACTTCGCTCCACCATCTACATATTATATGAGCACATGCATGTTATTCCAATATAATAAATTTTACAAACAATCTAGCATAATAAACTATTTTATTTGAGTAATTCAATTTTCATTTATAAATATATTACTTGGATATTATTTTGAGCTCAATCTGGTGTTGAGCTTGTATTATGTTGAAATCTAATATTGCCGCTTCCAAAATATTTTGACAAATCTCATTTGACATCCTGAAAAATAATAAAGTTCATTAGGATAAGTTAGCTTGCTTTGAAATCGAATCTTGACTATGACTATTAAGATATTCCCTAAAAGATGACTTCACAGTCAATAAAATATGTTAGCTAAAAGTGGAATATCTTATATTTGAGTTCCCTCTAATCTATGAAGTTTTAACATACAGAAAACAACATAAATAAATATTCTCATTTGTGACCACTTGGAAAAAAATGTGTTTACAAGAGAGAAGATTGTTGTACTGACTTATAAACACCTCCATTGACATCCAAGAATCAATATCTTGTCTAAATATTTGTATGGAATTCCATGCTTCCCATCTTGGATTTCTGGATCTCCAGGAATACTTCATAAAATATTCAACCTCCATATTTTTATGAAATGGTCTACTTGTTAATATCAATATTACAGAAACATTATTTTAGAAAAGCTTCATTAAAATTGGACGCAGTTTATGCAACACTTTCCTCTGTCAAAAGCTAGCTTTTCTCCCTTATGTTCCGCCTCTGTTCAAGTGTTTGTTGAAGGTATCGAGAGGCAAATGATTTGGCATCTTTCATAATCATTTCACCCGGAAAACAAATATCCGCAGCTTGATATAAACTCAACACACTTCTTAATTGATTCTCACCCTCTTCATGAGCAAGTGGCGTCAGAATGAGTTCTTCATCTTCATCTTCATCTTTAAAATTTATAAAAACTTCTGCTTATATCAAAACAAAATATTATACAAAAATTAAATCATTTCTAAATATTTATGTTTAAATAGCTTCATTTTAATGATAAAATTCAAACAACAAACTTCAAAATAGAGACCTTGAAATACATGATATCCATTAAGGCGAAGAACTCGAAATCCCAAAGCAGTAGTATTGAGATCTGCAATGGAATTTTGACTCCCCCATGAAATACCATTTTCATTTTAATACCTGTTCAAAAAGATACATATGATTAATAATCAAATGAAATCGCGAAGTTGGAGAAATTAAATGTATTCAATTGAAAGTTCTTCTGAATGAAAAAATAGAAAGTGTGGCGCTACTTGTAAGTATAATCAAGAAGTCCTTTGATTTCTTGTTGAAAATAACGATGAATTCCCAATCGTTGCAGAGCGTCAACTATGAAGAATCTCTGGAGCAGATCGTAAGGGGAGGGACATATTTCGCCATCTCCAAGCAGAGGATTAAATGCATTTTCCTTGATTTCCTCAATCAAAATTTCCACCCTCTCACGGTATGAAGCTTCCTGTTCAACAATTAAACAGAACAGATGTGAATGAGATTGAACCTACATATATATAAATAAATACAAAAATAAATGAACATTGAGCTGCCCAGCCACCTCATATGGGGATGAAAGAGATTGCAGGAAATCATCCTCCCAGACATTGGGATGGTAGTTGTCTATCCTTCGACCCACCAAATTCTCATTCTTGTTGATTTTTCAGAATAAAATCTGATTGTCTTGAGCAACTTTTGTTGACTTTTTAATTTTCCCTTGTTTATTGCTGATAAGTGTAAATCAGATTTTACGAAGACTCTTTTTAGAGATAACTTTAAATCTGATTTTATGTGGACTTTGAAAGATAAGTTCAAATCTGATTTATTGTTTGGACAACAATTACTTATAAAGCAAAGAATATCTTTATTCTTTCAACAGACTTGTAAGAAGTTAATTTGCAGCAGCAAATTAGTTAATTTGTGTAAGTGCTCTGTTTTATAGAGACTTGGTTTTACAACAACAGTTGTAATTTTATTGTCTTGTTGAGCAGTGATTGCTCCAGACATTTTGTAAAAGCTTTGAGAAGCTCAAAGTATTTTGTATGCAGCCCAGATAGCTGTAAGTTTATTTCAGTTGTAGAAGTAATTTTCAGATTAATAGAAGCAACAAGAAGTTGCATATTCTCCAGTTCTGTTCTGTGTTTATGCTCTGCCTGTTTGGGGTTTCTTGATTTTAGTTGTTTGCTGAAACAAAGCATTTTCTATGTGTTTCCAAAATATAGAGTGATTCTATAGTCTTTACAATTCTCTGATTTTTCACAAGTTCGCAGGGCAGCCATTCCTTTTTAAGATATCAAAGGCTTCAAATAATAGAAAAAATGAGGGTGCGATAAAAGAGGGAATAGGAGGATGTACTAAATAGGTATAGATTCAACAGAATCAAGTCAGAGTTAAATGCTCGCAGTGATTTCGTACCGAAATTTCAATGGGCGGTGAAGTTAAAATTGAACAATTGTATTAAAAACGTATGGTCATGTGGTCCTGGGCATTACAATTACAATTCATGCTTGTACTGTTTGTCACATGACACAGTCCATAACGCATAAACGTCGGACATTTCGGGGGGTTTTTGTGGACATTATGAAGCGTATAACGTGTGCGAATGGTGTGTGGACATTAATAAATGATATGAAATTGTCTTGTCTGGTCGAAATATTCGGGTGCAGACTATGTTGTGTAAGGCTGTTTAGGTTGTTTTTGAATTCTGGTGTAGGAAGCTTCATAAAATAGACACGTTCATTTTGTGAGCATTAGGTCTATTTATTTTTAGGAGAGATGGGTTTTATGAGTTACTTTTCATGAAACACACGTTAGTAAGTTTGACTCAGAAAACTATACAGTTGAATCATAGCAATATTACTAAATAGACATTGTTAAAATTTCAAAGACAATCTGAAGTGGATTTATGAGGCATTGTTATATTCAAACAAGATTAAGAGACAAGTTATGGCGTTCACCATTGTAACTAATAAAGGTAGAGAGAGCTTTGTATATGTCATTATTTGAATATTTTGAAAGAATCTTAAAATTAGGTATTTTGTCCTTGTAGATGTGAATGTATGGTAATTAAGTTCATTTAATTGTTTTTTATTGGAAATATCTAATTTAACAATAGTTAAGTCTTCAATTTTTTAACAAACTATTTTCATTTGCTTTAGTCACTTATGCTTAAATAGTAAATAGATTAGTAGGTTAAAGACATGTTTTTTTTCAATAAAAATATAACATTTATTTACCACTTTTATCTTTTATTAAAGTGTTTAAATTCAAGAATCATTAGGTTTACTTTTATCTTTAAAAGAGTTATCATCTACATTTTTTTTAAAGATAATACAAGGAAATATGGAAATGAAAAAATAGTGCCTATAATTTTATTGAATACATATAATATGATTTAGTTTGTCTTCAAGATAACATAGATGTTTTCATAAAAAATGCTTTTCACAATCACTTAGAACAACTTTATGCATATTTTCTACATATATAATATATTGTTGTTCATATATTTTTAAAGAAATATTAGTGTAGAAAATTCTACCTAGAAAATTTGTTCTAGATAAGCTTACTAGTGGATTATAATCTACTATGAATAAATATTTTGAGATTGGGATTGCATGCATATATTCTAGACAATTCATCCTCTTGAAATATATGTGTACATCATATTGTGAGTTTAATAAATTTATTTAGTTAATCAATTTTAGCTATTACATTGTACATCATATATCCCCTTTAGTCTCTTAATTTACCAAATACCATTCATTTATTCTAAGATCTTGACTATTCCTGCATGATATTAGAATGGTTTATGAGATTAGTTCAATTGCTAGCTCAATATATTATTTCTTATAACATACTTGCATGCCATATTACATTTTTGTGACATAATCTATTAGACTTTGAAGGAGTGATAAATTGATATGTGCTTAAAATCCCGTCATTAGGATTTATATGATCAAAGGTCAATTTGTCTTCTTAGAAGACCAATTTATCCTTTGCGTGTCATGGATTTCATTACTCTCTGATTTGTGGAAGTCACTATTTTCTCTACTCTATTGTGATCTTTTACTTGGTCAAATGTGGCAGTGTTGTCTTCGCCACTTCAATCTAATTATAATCAACTATCATCCTAGCTATTTTTTCCTCATTCATGATGGCACTAATTTTAGCGCCAATTTTTAGTTTGAGATTTCAATTATCTTATCTTGCGTGTGAACTTACATTCTTGTAATTTTTTTTCTAGTGTGTCTTTGAATGGAAGGCTTGTTGTGTTCACATGTGATAACCTATTTGTGACATAAGGTTTTAGGTTACTATACTCTTCTTCTATAATTTTTGAAGCGTGTTTATTATTTTGAGGTCATAATTTACTTTTTCAATCATTTCTTCTATTTGCTTTTCTTTTTTCAAATTTAACTATTTTATTATACTGGAAAAAAATGTGTCAATCAACTATTACATGATAAAGTTTCAAAATTGAGGGAAATTTAGGTAATTGTAATCAATAAACTTTACTAATACTCTATTAGGTTTTTATACATAAATTCAGGAACATATTTCTATTTGATCCCTAAGATTTGTACTATTCTTTAAACTAGCAATTAATAGGGCCTAATACCTCTAGTCATTTTGTCATATCCCAACTTAAGGGTATCTTAAATGGTTATCCATTTTGAAGAACATCTTTATAACAGAAAATATTCCTATATTCAGATGATAGGGCTTTATATCTAGAGATAAAGTACCTATATATTCAATCAAATCAAGTTGAGCAGCTTGTAGGCTATGTATCAGCTACAATTTTGAGCATATGCGAGTATCATACAAGTACTTGTGTAGTGAAGGTATTATATGTTCTCATGATGGTATTATATGTTCTCATGCCTTCTAGGAAGGTTAGAGTTTACTATGTATGAAGCTTGATGTTCAAAGAAAGAAATATAAGTGTTTTTTGAGTCATTTAGACAGTGTACAACCTGGTACGGATTCATCTTGTGGATCCACTTGCATAAATTTGTGATGCTTTGAGTTGTAATTCAACATTCTAGTTGGTTTGATTTTTTTTTGTGAAGTTTCATAGGAGTTAGAGATTTACTTGCTTACTGTCTGAAAAACCAAGTTTTACTCGCTCTGCTCCAAAGATGTAATCCTAACTTGGGATTGATCCAGTGGATCTACTCAGCCACTCAGGGAAAACAAGTTAGGATCATGCTCTTTAATATTCCTAAGTCTCAAAGGCTCAGTGTTAGTTCTATGTATTTTGAGACAAAGCCAAGGCTAATTATCTCTATGTAATTAGCCTAGTTCTTTATTACAATCACATGCATGTGCAATATATGATTGGGAGGATCAAACTAATGCTTGTTCTAGACTATTTTTGGGTAGAGGAAGCCATCTAAGCCCTTGTATTCATTTTGTGAACCCACCTTAGACCACTTTCTTAGCAATCGAAGCCTAACCTAACTAATTAGGTCTGTGAGCTTTGCAAGAGTTTAGTGGTGCAGGAGTGGAGTGAAGTGCTAAGGATTTTGGAGGGTTCAAGAATCCATAAAGGGTGTCTAGAAACCTAATAAGATCAGTTAGGTCATTCTGCAGTTGAAAGTTATGTTTGAAAAAACCCTCTGGATAGGGCTACAAGCAATTCTAGGTCATTTAGTGTTTGACCTTCCTTGGTTCTGCAAGAGTGAATCCATTGGTGCATTCTCTACCCTTGGGGTCTAAAAAAAGCCTTCCATCACCTAGGTTTGTTGGTCTAACCCTCTAGTGAAGTTTTACACATCTTTAGCTTGGTCTAGGGAAAGTGTCCCTAAAGGAGATACTGTAGAGAATTGGATCTTAGGTTGGAGGGCTAAGTTGTGATAGAAGTGTGTTTGATTCTTAGGCAAGTCAATACATACCCTAGGAAGACATTTTTGGAATTAGGGTATCTAGATTAGGATTTTGAAGTGATAAAAAGAAGTGGGAACCCATCTAGGTCTTCTTGCAGTGCATTCTACATCAGGTGGTATCAGATCCTGCTAAGACCTTGGAAGAATTGAAGAATGGGTGACAGAATAGAAGAACCACAAGGAGAGGAAGTTCCTACTAGAATCACAAATATGGAGTTGGCTAAAACTGTCAGAGAACAAGTAGCCAAGAATAAGAAGATGGAGGAGGAGATAAAGAAGGTGAAGGACCTCCAAATAGAGAAGGAGGAGGGAGAGGTTTCTGAAGAAGAAGAAGATACAGAGTAGGATGAAACAAAGAACATACTAGCAGAGAAAGTCAAATTTATTGAAGCTCTTGAGAGAGTTGGAAGGAGAGATCATAAATTAGACATTCCCATGTTTTGTGGGAAAATGGATCCTGAAGAATGTATGGATTAGATATAAGTTTTGGAGAATTATTTTGAATGTGACAATATCTCTGAAAATTAGAAGGTAAAGGTTGCAAAATCCAAAATGAAAGGCCCTACCTCAAGTTGGTGGAATTTTCTACAAAATGAAAGGATAAAGGAAGAGAGGAATCCTATCTCAATATGGAAAAGGATGTTGGTAGAAGTCAAGAAGCAGTTTGTGCCAGAGGACTACGAGATCACCCTCCATAAAAAGTTACAAAATTTAAGGAAGGACCTTGATGTGAGTGGATATACCGAAGAGTTTCATAGAATGACCTTGAAGGCCAAAGTCCTGGAGAGTGAGAAACACAAGCTTACAAGGTACCTAAATGGACTGAAATATAGTATTCAATATGAAATGAGCTTATTCAACCTTTATAAAAGGAGTTAGTCACTAGGTTAAAGCTGCATGTAATCCCTTATAACGCTTCTTGGTTGACAAAAGAAAAACAAACTATCATCAATGAACAAGTTTGGGTAGATTTCAAGATAGGGGAGTATACACACAGAGTTCTATGTGATATCACAGACATGGATGCATGTCATTTATTATTAGGTAGACCTTGGAAATTTGATGTAGATGCTAAGAATGATGGAAATTATAATGTCTATACTATAGTTAAGGATGGTGTTGAGTATGTGATGAATCCACTCTCTAACCGTGAAAAAGAAAAACATGTTACTAGAAGTGTCTTATATGTGGGAGAGAAAGAGTTTATGAAGGTACTAAAATAGAGGGATACACCTTTTTATGCATTAGTAGTGAGGTCCAAAAAGATATCAATGATAGAACCAAAGGTCAAGGCCCCTACTAGGGATGTAGGCCCCAAACAGGTCAAAGCAATATTGGACCAGTATAAGGGTATCATAGCTGAGAGTACACTAGATTCTTTGCCACCTGAAAGAGAAGTGAGTCACTATATAGACTTCATACCAAGGGCCACTCTTCCAAAAAAAGTAGCATATAAGATGACTCCTGAACAAAACCAAGAGATATCAAGGCAGATTGAATAATTATTGTCAAAAGGCCTCATTAGGAAAAGTGTAAGTCTTTGTGTTGTCCCTGCAGTCCTAGCACCCAAGAAAGAAGGCACCTGGAGACTATGTATGGAATCTAGGGCCATCAATTGGATAACCATAAGATATAGGTTTCATATGCCTATAATACAGGATTTGATGGACTATTTAGGAGGTACAAGTTATTACTCCAAGATAGATCTCAAGAGTGGTTACCATCAGATAAGAATTAGAGGTGGAGATGAATGGAAAATAGTATTCAAAACCATAGAAGGCCTCTATGAATGGATTGTAATACCTTTTGATCTCTCAAATGATCCAAGCACTTTTATGAGACTAATGAATGAAGTCTTGAAGCCTTTTCTTAAAAAATTTGTTGTTTTATACCTTGATGACATTTTGATCTTTAGTAGGAGCAACGAAGAGCACCTCAAGATTTGGACATGGTAATTAGAAAACTCCATGATGAACAGTTGAAGATAAATATAGAGAAGTGTGTATTCCTTCAAGAATAACTTGTGTTCTTAGGTTTTGTGATCTCCAAGAACAATCCCACGATGAACCTTTCCAAAGGTAAATCCATCCTCAATTGGCCACCTCCTACTACTCCTTCAGAGGTAAAGGGTTTCCATGGTTTATGTATCTTTTGTAGAAAATTCATTAGAAATTTTAGTGGCATATGTGCTCCCATTATCAACACCATTAAAGGTGGAAGAAAATGCATATTTTCATGGACTAATGAAGCTAATGAGTCCTTTGAGTTGTTGAAAAAAAAGATTGCAGAGAAACCTATCTTAGTCCTACCAAATTTTCACAAAGTGTTTGCAGTGGAATGTGATGCAAGAAATAAAGCCATCTGGGGAGTCTTGAGCCAAGAAGGGAGGCCAGACACCTTTTTTAGTGAGAAGCTCAATGAAGCTAAGAAAAATACTCCACTTATTATCTTAAAATGTATGCAATGGTTCAATCACTTAGGAAATGGAGGCATTATTCGTTTCCCAAGGAATTTTTAGTCTTTACTAATAACCATGGATTGAGATTTCTAAATAGGCAGGAGAAACTTAATCACAAACATGTGAAATGGATGGAGTTCTTATAGTCATATACATTTTCTATCAAGCATAAGAAAGGGATTGTAAACAAAGTTGTTGATGCTCTTAGTAGGAGACACCTAACTACCCAAACCATTTAGTTGGAGAGTGTTGGAGTTCATGACATGAAGGATATGTATGTTATGGATGAAGACTTCAAAGAGGCTCATCAGATTTGCACTGAGATGACAGAGAGATACCACACTGATTTCTCAGAGTTTATTGTGAAAGATGGTCTTATTTTCAAGGGTAGCTCATTGTGTGTCCCAAAAGGATCCATGAGGGAGAACATTATCAAGGAAAATAATTATGGAATCCTAGCTAGTCACTTAGGGGTGGATAAAACATTGGAGCTGGTTAGAAGGTTCTACCACTAGCCCAAATTGCAGATAGATGTTAGGAGTTTTGTGGAGAGTTGTTCAGTTTTCCAAAAATCCAAAAGACATACCTCTAATGTAGGGCTATACACTCCTTTACCCATCCCTTCAAAACCTTGGGATTCAGTAAGTATGGACTTTTTCCTAGGTCTTCCAAAGACCAAGTCTGGATTTGATAGCAGTTATGTTGTAGTTGACATATTTTCAAAGATGGAACACTTCATCCCTTGTAGAACCACTCATGATGCATCTTACATAGTAGGATTGTTCTTCAGAGATGTTGTAAGACTTCATGGACTACCACTGTCAATCATATCAGATTGGGATCCTAAGTTTTTAGGCCATTTTTGGAGAACACTATGGAGAAAGCTAGGAATAAATTTTTCTCTGTCATCTGCATATCACCCACAGTCTGATGGGCATACAAAAGTCATAAACATGTCCCTTTGCAACCTTTTAAGATGTCTCACATGAGAACATAGAGCCAATTGGGATACTATTATAGCACAAGCATAATTCTCATTCAACGATTCAGTCGATAGGAGTACTGGTCGAACTCCATTTCAAATTGTATATGGAACTCACGCTAGAGGGGTATTGGAACTCAGATATATCAAAGACATGGACAAAAGAAGTGCACTAGCAGAGGACTTTGCTGAAGTAATGAAGAACATCCATGACCAAGTGCAGACCAAACTGCAACATACCACTAAGAAATACAAAGCACAAGCTGACAAAAAGAGGAGAGACTTACAGTTCAAAGTGGGAGATTTGGTGATGATTCACCTCAAGAAGGAGAGACTACCCAAAGAAAAATATACAAATCTTATGATGAAAAAGCTTCGCCCCTTCAATATTCTGAAGAAATGTGGCAACAATGCCTATTAGATTAATCTACCTTCTCACATTGGCTTATCACCTATTTTCAATGTTGCAAATATCTATGCTTACAAAGGTGATGTTAGTACCGATAATCTTGCAGGTACTCCAAAGCCTCCTACACTGCAACCACTCAAGGACATTCCCCAAGCAACTCCTCCTGAGATTGAAAGCATCCTAGATAAGAGAGTGAACAAGAAAACTATGAGAGGAACTTACTATGAGTACTTAGTCAAATGGAAAACCAAACCCATTGAAGATGCTACTTGGATGACCCCTAAA
>MU227906.1:136408-146643 GCA_018584345.1 Thuja plicata
GAGAGAGAGAGAGAGAGAGAGAGAGAGAGAGACCCCTTATGACACCTTGCGACCCATTAGGAAGCCTAAGGGTACATATTAGGGGTCATAAGGTGTCTTAAGGGGTCTTAGGACCCATTAATATAAGAGAGAGAGAGAGAAATTTTAAAACAAATAGCATTCATGGTTGTAGAATCACTTACCTCTTCTTCCAGTTTGACCTTGTTGATGTCGTGGAGCCATTTTTTTCTTCACTTTGATGGAGAAAACCTCACAATGAATCACGTATGCGCTGTTATGAAGATAAAAATAGTAGGCCACAAATTTGGAGAAGGAAAATAAGCCACAAAAGTGGCTGCCCAAACACTTTATGCAAAACATTAGGGCGCACACCCTATGGTTTAAATTTCCCAAACCATGGAGCATCACAGGCTATAGGGTGTGCACCCTATGGCTTGGGTACTCCAAGACATAGGGCGTGCACCCTATTCGCGGATGGGGGCCAGAAAGGTATTTGGCACCTTTTCGGTCCCCCATCTTGGTGTACATACCCTTGGTCAAACCGACATTTTGGTGATTCCCACCTCCACAATAGTTAATATAATAGAGATAAAATGTGTTATTCTCATAAGTATAGAGTATGTCTAAATTTTTATGAGCCTAAATGCATAGATGCAATATAAAGAGTCAACCTAATGTGATAATGTAAAACCTACATTAAAATTCAATCAATGTATGATTGAAAGCATGCAAAAACTCAAAACTAAAGAGCAAATGTATAGATTTGAGAATAAAACAAAATTATACTCAACCTTGGATGTCAAATGTTTGATGTGATAGAATACTTGAGAATTTCTTGATTAGTCATGATTCACAAGCTTTCACTTTATGGGATGTCTTCAAATTGGGGCTTAAACCTTGCAATTGCTTTCACCTTTCTCCAAAATGAACCATGAGGCTTTCTTTTTGATGCAAGGGCATCTTAGATTCTTAGAAATCTTGCATCAACCAGAAAAATATTTGTTTCCTATTTTCCTATTTGCACAATCTCAGAGTTTCTTTCACCGTTCCTTCAGTTTGGATATTTTTCTATTGTATGCCTCAAGGAGTGTTCTTGGCATCATGTTAAACCTTTTCCTTGGTTCACACCATGATCTGCTACTTCACGGTTGAGATCTTGTGGATTCTTGACAGGTTATATCTATTCTTCATGTTCTTACGACCAATTAGAGTTTTCTAATCTCGAGGAGGAATTTCCAAATTTGTGAATCTTTATGGACCATTTATCGATGTTACTACACATGTGGCTGATGCATATTTAGGAACACACATCTTGTTTCATCTATTTGAGGGATATCCTTATGATTTGGGTCATAACCTATATCTATAACCCACTTTTTCCTATTCTTAGAAAATGTATTCTTTCTCAAGATGACTTGATGCTGGTGAAGGATTTATAAGCTATTGTAATTGATCCATAGAGTAGTGAGTTCCAATTATATCTAGATAAGGATAATAAGATAACCTCTTGAAGGTTACCAGATAGGATTTCATTGTATAATCAGACCGGTATATCTGGCATGTAAGACTGCATGTTGCAAAACAAATTTATAAAAAATTTTCTGATAATGTGAAGGATGATCTAGCATACCACTCAATTATTATTTATTGTTTCCATTGTGTGATTCATTTTGCATGGCTCAAACTAATCTCATTGAGGTCCCTCCTATTGTGGCTATGCCACTTTTACAAAAAAATTGAAGGAAAAAATCAGGAGATCCAACCACGGATCACAAATCTCAACTAAAACACTAAGATCAAGCCCTAGTCTCAATTTTAGCTCTATCCTCGGGGAAAATAATGCCCTAGGAATTATTTTCCATGGAACATAAAGCCCCGAGTGTTTTTCCCCACCCAATCAAAGTTCAAATTAGGGTCATGGATCCTAAATGATTGAGGAATGTTGGATTGCAAAATACAACTAATTTTGAGGCCAAGACAAAACATGAAGGTGAAAAATGGTAAAATAGGGCCTAGGTGATTAAAAGAATTATTATATTGAAGTAATAATAGAGGAGAATGCTTAGAAATAAGGGCTTACCTCAATTTTAAATAAAGTTGAATTAATAGAGGACCCATATTTGAATTTAGGTATATATTAATGCAACATGAAGTCCTATAATTTATGCTAAAATGAAAACACACTAGGGTAGGCCCTAAAAAATCATGAAATTATAGACATGATTTAGGTTCTCACAATTAATGATCATATAATAGACAAGGCATCCTCAAAATGAAGCTGATCATCGAGATGCAAAAAGTAAATGCAAGACATTAAATCAACTAATGTATTGTATTGTCATTGATGTCAACTTGATATAATCTGATTGGTAGTACACATATTTTCATAGACTTCAAGAAACCAAAGAGATAAAGTTTATGTTATCGGTAAAACATAAAAAACCAGTGTACACCGAGTGACAGTAAACACTGACAGATAATGCACACTGACGGATAGAGAACCCTAAGCAGTCAGGGTATATACCGAGCATCACAACATAGAGAATAACTAAAGTGGTCACCAAGAAGAATTAAAGTTGATGCCCAAGGATAATTGGATTCAATGACTAAGAAAACTAAGAGTTGATCACCAAAATCAACTAGAGTTAGAAAATGACAAAACACTTACCTGGTAGGAGCTATAATTAGAGTTAACTGATTCATTGCTTTATTTTCATTGACCAGTTGAACTAAGGATAAGAAGGAGATTTAAAGCTAGTTTTATTCAGAGTTGTCACAGAGAAATATACGGAATAAACTAAAGCAAAGCTTTAAATATTAAAGCAATGCATCATGAGATTTGCGGATCAAGAAGCAATCTACGTCAAGATCAAGAAAGACAAGGACAGTGTATAGTGAAATCATTTCTATATAAAGAGACAAGTAAGTCATTATGAAAAGAGGAATGTTGAATATAATTATGGTGAAGATAGAAGTCTTCATGCAGATCTGATCATACAGGCTGAGGAACAGAGCCAAGGAAATTCTTCACACACCAAGCAAAAAGAAGAAAGGAGAGAAAAGGAATTGAAGAGAACATTTATCAGCAAGGTATTATGGACTAATAATAGATCTAAAAATCTACAAGATAAAATTTGTATTATTGAACAAATCATTTATTGTTTTAGTTTAACCATTGATTTAGAAAATATCTTAATCGAGTGGGATTTAGCCATCCTTATTGTATTGAGATACTCAAGAGTATCAAAAGTTTTTCATGTTGACAACATAGTGAATGCTAGGTCAAATGATAAACTATTAGTTTAAAATCCTCTAACAAGGTCTTACTTAATAGTGTTTTTGTAACCTTTAACAGGGTTGGCTCTTCATCGATCTCACTTCAGAAGAGTGAAAATTTTGGGTTACCAGTCCCAAGTGTTTTTTTCCCTTAACAGGGTTTCCACGTTAAAAATCCATGCGTCAAACGTGTATGTGGTTCATTGCTTTGATGTTTTGCTTTACACATTACTAAAACACGATTGGTGAGTAAACACTAAGTTTATTTACTGCACTATTCGGTAAAGGCTAAGAGAAAGATAAACAATATACTCACTGAGCAATATATATATGATAAGGTTACTTAAAGGCATACATCTTGTAGTACTGAAAGATAACTGAAGGCATTATATTTTTTATATAATTTTGCGTTGGATTATTGGAATTATTTTTGAGGCCACTGATTCACCCCCCCCTTCTTAGTTATTATAATAATTGGTATCAGAGCTAGTGTGCTTGGAAGAGAATTTAAAGACTCAAGATAAAGATCACAAGATGAGTAAAAGGGATGTCCCTAAGTGTAACAAGGACAACTTTGCATCATGGAAAAGAAGGATAAGATTTCATCTATCAGGTATTGGAAATGATGTCACACAATACTTCGATACTGAATATGCTACACTGACAGGACCTCTGACTGTTGGTCAAATCATGCACCACTACAAAGAAAATGTGGGACAAACTCAAGCTAGTACATGGAGGAGATACAAATGTGATGAGAGCTAAGGCTGAAAGCCTAAGAGGAAAGTTTGATGACCTAAGAATGAAAGAAGGAGAAAACATCACTCAGTACAGTAGCAGAATCAAAGAAGTTATTAATGCTATCCGAGGAGTAGGAGGTCTACTTGAGGAAGAAACAATGGTAAGTAAAATTATAAGAACCTTACTACCTATTTATGCTATTAGAGTATCTGCAAATCATGAAACGAGAGAAGTAGAAAATAACAATGTTACTCTAGATAGTTTGATTGGTAGACTTATTTCATTTGAGATGAACAAGTTTCACAACAGTGTTTTACCAACTATTGAGCTTGCATTCAAATCTTCTATAAAAATAAGTAAATAAAGTCATAAACACACTATGAGAAATGATAGTGAAAGTGATAGTGATGAACAAGAACTTGATGAAATTGAAGCACTAATGGCTAAAATATTGAAAAGAGGCAAAGGTAGATACAAAGGTAAATTATCATTGGTCTATTTTAAATTGTAAAGAAATCAGACACTTTGCTGCTAGATGCCCTGACAAGAGAAAGGATGAAAGAAACTTTGAAAAATCTTATGAAAAGAAGTTTGACAGAAGTGATGACCAAGACTACAAAAGAAACTGACAATCTGATAGAAGAGATAACCAAGACTACAAGGACAAAGGAAAGAAGGCTTGTTACTAAGTTGAGAACAAAGCTGAGAATACTGACACCGAGTCTGATGAAGATGTTGAGGTAGTATTTGTTGCCATGAAAGATGATTCAGATGAAAAAGATAGGTATGTTAAAACTACACTCATATCTAAAGTTAGTAAAAATGATGTCTGGATTATTGATACTGGCTGTACTCATCACATGACTAGAGATAAGGAAAATTTTGAAACTTTTGAATATTATAGTGGTGGATCAGTTAGGATGGGTAATGACTCACCTTGTCCAGTTAAAGGTAAAGGAACCATCATGTTGAATAATCTGATCATATGTGAAAATGCATATTGGGTGAAAGGAATTAACTATAATCTATTGAGTGTTTCACAGCTGAATAACATAGGACACTGAGTTGCATTTGAGAATAAAAAGGCAAAGATCTATAATGGAACAGGAAGGTTGATCAGTAATGGTGAACAAACAAAAGGTAACCTATTATATCTTGATGATATCAAGACCACTTAGTTATTGGCTAGAATTGAAGACGTTTGGTTGTGGCATAAAAGGTTATGTCATGTTAATTTTGACAAAATGGTTAGGATAAGAAAGAAAATAAAAGTAAGAGGCTTACCGAGCATGTCAAAGCCTGACCATGTCATGTGCAAGAATTGTCAAAAAGGAAAAATGAAAAAGTCTAGTTTCAAGAGAAAAACCTACACATCTAATGCTATTCTAGGGCTAGTCCATATTGACTTATGTGGACCAATAAGAACAAAGAGCTATTATGGTGATAGATACTTCATTCTATTTGTTGATGACTATTTTAGGATGATGACTGTCATGTTCTTAAAATAAAAGTCTAAAGCATTTAAGATGTTCAAATGGTATAAAGCTATAGTTGAAAATAAAAGTGGAAAATAACTCAAATGTTTAAGATCATATAGAAGATGAGAATTTATTTCTGATGAATTCACTAACTTTTGTAATGATCATGGAATTACAAGATATGTTTCTACACCAAGAGCACCACAAAAAAATGGGATTGTTGAAAGGAGGAATAGATCAATTTTTGATTGTACCAGGACACTAATGATTGAAAAAGCCATCACACAAACATTCTGGAGAGAAGCTGGAAGTATTGTTGTCTATACACTAAACCGAGTTCAATTGAAGAAAGACACAAATAAGAAACCTTATGAGCTATGGTATGGATACACACCAAATATGAGTTACTTTGGAATTTCTAGAAGTCAATGTTATATATTGAAAGATGATAGAAATGGGAAACTTGACTCCAAAAGTGATGAAGGAATATTTCTAGGATAATCTACCAAAAGAAAAGCTTTTAAATGTCTTAACAAATCCTCTAACAAAATCATTGAAAGTGCAAATGTTAAAGTAGATGAATTTGCTGAGAAAAATAATGAGGAAAGCAGAAAGGAACTAGAAGATTATGATAGATTTTTCTGTAGTGAAGAACCTGGCACCTTGCCAGAAGCAACAGTGTATTGCTACCGAGTGACAAAATAATGCAACCGAGCAACAGGTTGCACACATCGAGAATTGGGAAAATGCTCACAATGATGAACTAAGCGATGAAGATCAAAATGGAAGTCAAGATGATGATCAGAATCATGAATAGAGATCTGAACCTATACGTGCTAAGTATGTCAGAAGACACAATCCATAGTACTAGATCATTGGAGACAAAAGAGTTGGATTGAGAACAAGAAGTAATTCATTTAACACTAGATGTTTGATTTGTGATTTTGAGCCTAAATATGTTAATACTTCACTTGAGAATCAAGAATGGGTTAGTGCTATGAATGAAGAGCTAGAACAGATTGAGAAGAAGAAAACATGGACATTAGTACTTAGACTGAATGACAAGAATGTCATTGGTACCAAATGGATATTTAGAAACAAACTAAATGAGAATGGAGAAGTCACAAGGAACAAAGCAAGACTGGTATGCAAAGGGTATGCACAAGAAGAAGGTATTGACTATGGAGAAACCTTTGCACCCGTTGCTAGACTAGAAGGAGTAGGAATTCTACATGCTTATGCTGCTTTCAAAGGATTCAAAGTATACCAAATGGATGTTAAATCTGCATTTCTTAATGGAATACTAGAAGAGGAGGTATACATTGAACAACATGAAGGGTTTTTTTATCCTAACAAGAGGAACATGTTTTATAGAATACGCAAAGCTTTGTATGGATTGAAACAAGCATCGAGAGTACGGTATGAAAGACTTCACTCTTATCTCATTAGTATTGGATTTGTAAGAACAAGTGATAACAATAGCATGTATTTAAAAGGAGATACTGGTGACAAGATTTTGATTGCTGAGATATTTGTTGATGATATCATATTTGGAGGTAATGATATGCTATGCAAATCATTTGCTGATAAAATGAGCAAAGAGTTTGAGATATAAATGTTTGGAGAGATCAAATTTTTTCTTGGTCTACAGATTCTACAACAGGATGAAGGCATCTACATCACACAATCCAAATACATCAAAGAAGTTCTTAAGATATTCAAAATGGAGGAATCCAAACCAGTTGGAACACCTATGGAAACTAGATGAAAATTGACAAAGGAAGACAAGACAACCAAGGTAAATCAGACCTTATACAAATCTATGATTGAAAAACTAATGTATGTTTTACATACCAGACCTGATATAGCACATGCAGTTTGTATAGTTGCAAGATTCTCTGCTAACCCCAAGGAATCTCACATGACTTCTATTAAAATAATTCTGAGATAGCTAAAGAATATCAAAGACTATGGTCTGTGGTATAATAAAGAAGGCAAATTTGAGCTTCAAGTTTATACAGATGTTGATTGGGCTTGAAAAATAGATGATAGAAAGAGTACAACAGGAGGAGCATTCTTTATGGGTGATATAATTTTCACATGGATAAGTAAATAGCAAGGATTTATATCTCAATCAACTGCAGAAGAAGAATATGTGACTACTGCTGCAAATTGCTCTAACATTGCATGGATCAATAAATTGTTGAAAGGTATGAACATGGAAATTCTTGAACCAATAATTATCTATTGTGATAATATAAGTGATATCAACATTTCAAACAACCCTATGATGCATGCTAAGACAAAGCACATTTCTATTAAGTATCATTACTTGAGGGAATAAGTACAAGAGAAAGAAGTGATACTGGAATATGTACAACCCAAAGAATAATTAGCAGACATATTCACAAAGCCATTGCCAAAAGCTACATTTGAGTACCTGAGGAAGAGACTAGGGGTTCGACCCTTATCTACTGGTCACTAAGCTGAGTAGAAGGCTACATCAACCTACACATAATAAAAAGATAAATCATGTTGATGCAAGCAAAGATATGGACTGCAATGACACATCAATACAAAAAAGTACTTATTTGAACCACACAGAGATATTGTTGGCTACTACAGAGCTGTATTGCTGATAAATAGAAGAATTCAATGATTTATTTTTGTTTGGCATTGTTGTCAAAGGGAGAGAAATATATCCATATGAAATATCCATCAAGGAGAAGAACATCAGTCAAAGGGAGAGAAAATATCAGAGAAAGAAGTTTCTAAAAAGGGAGAGAAAGGTCCAAGAAAGATTCAAAGAAATAATCCATCTAACGGAGAGAATTGAAGGAAAGTTAACACTGCATATCTATCCAAAAAAGGGAGAAGAGCTTCTAAAACAAAGGGAGAGACAGAAGCAGAAGACAAAATTTCTACACCTATCCATTGAAAGGAATGAAGAAAGGGAAAGCACTCTACAAGAATCAAATCTAAGCTAGAAGAGATTACCGAGAGTCAGATATTTGAATTGGTTATAGAACAATAAGTTTTGGTATGATATGAAATATTTCATAGTGTTGATAGTGTATTTCCATCAATGCCAAAGGGAGAGATTGATGAACTATAACTAATTGAATGTTTGAAGATGATAAGTTGATGATCCCCAAGCTACATAAAGTAAATGCAAGACATTAAATAAATTAATGTATTGTATTTTAATTTATGTCAACTTGATATAATCTGATTGGTCATATACATATTTTCATAGAATTCAAGAAACCAAAGAGATAAATTTTATGTTATCAGTAAAACATAAAAATCCAGTGTATACCGAGTGACAGAAAACACTGACGAACAGTGCACACCAACAGACAACGAATCTCCAGCAGTCACAGTGTATACCAAGCACCGCAACACCGAGCATAACTGAAGTGGTCAGCCAGTAGAATTGAAGTCTATGCCCAAGGACAACTGGATTCAATTACCGAGCAAACTAAGAGTTGATCACCGAAATCAACTCGAGTTAGAAAATGACAAAACACTTAGCTGACAGGAGCTATAATTAGAGTTAACTGATTGATTTCTTTATTTTCATCGACTAGTTGAACAAAGGATAAGAAGGAGATTTAAAGCTATTTTTTTTTACAATTGTCAAGGAGAAATCCACGGAATAAAATTGAAGCAAATCTTTAAAGATTAAAGCAATGCATAACGAGATTTGCGGATCAAGAAGCAATCTACGTCAAGAACAAGAAAGACAAGGACAGTGAATGGTGAAATCATGTGTATATAAAGAGACAAGTAATTCAGTATGAAAAGAGGAATGTTGAATATAATTCTGGTCAAGATAGAATTCTTCATACAAGCTGAAGAACAGAGCCAAGGAAATTCTGCAGACATCGAGCAATAGAAGCAAGAGCATTCACCGAGCAGAAAGAAGAAAGAAGGGGAGAAAAGGAATTGAAGAGAACATTGATCAGAGAGGTATTATGGACTAACAATAGATCTAAAAATATGCAAGATAAAAGTTGTATTATTGAACAGTTCATTTACTGTTTTAGTTTAACCATTGATTCCAAAAATCTCTTAACCGAGTGGGATTTAACCATCCTTATTGTATTGAGATACTCAAGAGTATCAAAAGGTTTTCATGTTAACAACATAGTGAATGCTAGGTCAAATGATAAAATTTTATTTTTAAATCCTCTAACAAGGCCGCACTTAGGGAGGACAAGTGGCTTCTTCATTCTTCTCTGAAAGATAGCCCGGAATGGAGTATATATGAGAATCAGTGTAAAGCTATGTATGGCAATAATGTTTCTGATTATTGGGACAAGGATCACTGGAAAGACCTAACTAGTATTGAGAAAATATTGGGATATTTGATGTCCAATCTCAACTCGGTTAATTTGATTGAAGAAGAGGACACTGTTGTTTGGAATCATATTTCGGATGGCAATTTATCTGTCTCTTCTCTGTATCAGTTGGAGTTTGAGGCAGTTATTGAGCCTTTCTGGGCTAAAGTTTGGGATAATACCCTCATACCAAAAATCAATGTTTTTTTCTGGATTATGTTGTAGAATAAAATTTTAACTACAGATAATCTTAGAAAAAAAGGTATGAGTATTGTGAATAGATGTTATCTATGCAAGCAGGAGGAAGAGAGTGTAGAGCATATCTTTATTCACTGTCCCTATGTCAGAAAAATTTGGGATTTCTTTCTTCAGATCTTTAGTATTGAATGGGTTTTTC
>MU227906.1:149120-161435 GCA_018584345.1 Thuja plicata
TCATAAGCTTGAAAGCCTACTGTGGTCATGCTCAAATCCTCATGGATAAACTGGAAATGATCAATAAGGAAAAAGACAGCAGCATTGTGGAGAAGACAGGACCGGGATCACGTACCAGAGCCAGTGCGAAGAAAAAGAGCCCTAAGGAGGACAAAGAAACAGAGGAGATGAAAAATTCGGTTAATAACATGCAAATCATGGTCCTCGAAGCTGAGGAGATGGTTAAAGAGATGTAACTGTTCTTTTTGCGCTCCTGGTTGGGTTTTTTTGCTGTCCCTGCTGTCTCCTGTTGTTACTTTGGGACTTTTTTCTGTTCGAATCGTTGTTTTGCTGTTCCTTTCTATTTTGTTGCTTTGGCATAGCTGTTTATGCTTTTAAAACTGTGTATCTTTATATTCTAGGTTGCAGGTCCTTGTAAAACCTGCTGAACACTTTGGTTTTTTGTTAAGGTTTCAGGTCCTTGTAAAACCTGTTTTTACTTAATCAGAACAGTGTGTTTGTAACCTTTAACAGGGCTGGCTCTTCACCGAGCTCACTTTAGAAGAGTGAAAATTTTGGGTTACCAGTCCCAAGTGGTTTTTCCCTTAACAAGGTTTCCACATTAAAAACTCGTGTCAAATGTGTATATGGTTCATTGCTTTGATGTTTTTCTTTACACATTACTAAAACAGGATTGGTTAGTAAGCACTAAGTTTATTTACTGCTATTCGGTAAAGGCTAAGAAAAAGATAAAAAGTATATTCACCAAGCAGTATATATATTTGATAAGATTATTTAAAGGCATACATCTTGTAGGACTGAAAGATAACTGAAGGTATTATATTTTTGATATAAGTTTTGGTTGGATTATTGGAATAATTTTTGAGGCCACTGGTTCACTCCCCCCCTCTCAGTTATTCTAACAAGAGAGAGAAGAGAGGGAGAGAGATAAGTATAGATTCTAGGAAAGATAAAGAAAGTGAGATACAAAGAGTAAGAGAATATCAAAAGGAACATGTGGATTGCTAAAATTTGACAAAAAATTATATGATCATTCAAAACCTAGAATCTAAATTGTAACTCTTAGAGATCTAAAATTACTCGCAAACATCTTGAAAATATATACAAGAAATATAACTTAAAGTATAAGATTAGATGTTATATTTCATGTGTCAATAGTGGCATGGTGTGATGGTTAAGTTTTTGTGCTTTTGTTCTTTCTATCAAGGTTCAAATCCCATCGGGGATGAGGTCTACCATTTGTGGCCTCACCAATTCATAGCTCCAAGTCAAAGAGTTTACTCCTCTTTTTTTTTAAAAGATAATAATATTTCATGCATATATTCATTTTAAGAGATTGATTGTGACTTGATAATAAAAAGATGCATTTATTTTTGTTTGGTGCATGCCAAATATGACATGCACCAAATGAAACCTGTATTTTTTTATATTTGGCACATGTCAAAATATGGCATGTGCCAAATTGTTTTCATTGGGAAATACCAAGCCTTTGGCTTGGATTTTCCTTGAGCATCCAACCCAAAAGCTTGAATGGCTATTCCAGGCAAAAGGCATGTTTTTTTGAGAACATGTAAAACATTCTCAAATTTTGTTCGTGTTCCCCATTAGGTTTGCATGTATTTCAATGCAAATAAGAAAATGCCACAATATTGTTAAGTTCTTTGTTAGCTATCAAACCATATAATGTTTTTCAGATTTTGATTATGCTATGTTGTTCATCTCTAATTTCTTTTATCAATGTGTGTATTTTTGTCTAAAACCAGTGTGTGGTATTTTGGGGATAGATTTTGGCTCGTTCATAGAAAATTTGAAAAACAAAGCATTTCTAGAAACTAGACTCCATTATACAAATTTAGAAAAAATGAAATTTTTATTTTCGATTAGTTTTTAAACAATGTTAGGAGGGAGCACACTCAAATTTCACATTTTTTAGATGTGTCCACTTCAAAAATTAGTTAAAAATTTATATATTCATGAAACAATTAGTGAAAAATATGAGATAAATTAAATGGTGTATTAAAAAAATGTTGGCATTTTAGGGAGACCACACGAGATGCTATGTTTTTTTTTGAAAAAAAAAATAGGACCACTTTATGTGATCCCCCATTTTAGACCCTTAATTTCCACCTCATAAAAAAAATAGTCGGGAAACTAGATTAACAGTACTTCAACTCTTGTTATTGTTGCATCTTTAAAATTTGAGTGTAACTATCTTGATTTTCTTGTCAAAATTCAAAGTTTGCATATTTTTCAAAAAGAGGCATTTTAAGACCCCTTTTTGGTCCCTCATCTTTGTGCACTTACCCATGTATGAAATGTAAAAATTATATGGTAAAAATATAGGTTAATGCAATGTATACAAATCATATCTAGATATCTAAATTAGAATTGAGATGTAAGGCGTCATTTTTACCAACATCTAATGTAGACAATAGGGTTAACTAGGATGCATGAACAATCAAGGAAAATTAAGCCTATATCCTCTTAGATTTTAAGGAAGATGACCCACTTAGCCTCAATAGGAATGAAGCACTAGGTGCATGTAATGATCCTTCACTACTGTGGAAGATGACTATGGACATATGATTAGTAAATGCAAGATCTAGGGAAAAATAAGAGGAGAACGTTGGTTTTTACATGCACAAGTTGAATGAGAACTAATAGACCAATTCCAAGACTATATTTAGCAAGGACAGATTGTAACTTACCTGCAAATAAAAATTTAGGCTAGAATAGAGGGACTTGGTCACCCTACTCCTGAGAATGGGGTGACTCACTTTCCCTATTCCCTACACTTCTTGACAAAATTAGTTGCAAATAGTAGCCAATCTCCTTATCTATTTGTGTCTCTCTTTGTATTAGTGCCACTTTTTCTTGCACATAGAAAATGGGGGAAAATGGTATTTGAGGGCTATATAGGGGCTTGCCTCAGTCAAACCCTAGGCTAGATTCAACCCTAAAACATTGATAAAGTCAAATAAAAATCTAAATTGAAATGTCTAAATTTAAATGCTTGAATTAAAATAATTATATCTCAAATTGATGATGCAATTCTCTTAGGATAAGCTCTCCATGAGTTGATGCAATAACATGATTACAAGATCATGAAATCATAAAACAATGCTTGAAGATTCTTTGAATTATCTTGTTGCTCCTTGAATCAAATTTACTCTTGAAGCCTTGAGAGGATGCTAATGAAATGATGATGCTCGATTGATAGATGATGATGTTAAGGTCATGATGAAAAGAATTGAGAGAGAGAGAGAGAGAGAGAGAGAGAGAGAGAGAGAGAGAGAGAGAGAGAGAGAGATCACCTTTTTTTATATCTTAGTATTGTCATTTTAAGCATATTTTTGGGGGGTGTAAGACCATCAAATCATGCTCCTGAAATTTATGGAAAAACCTCGGGAGCGGGGTGACTTTTAGGAAATAGGGTGACTTTTAGCAAATAGGGTTGGTTGCCCCATTCCTGCCTAAAATTGATGAAATTTTAAGAGAAGAAAGTTAATAGGATCTAGTTGCTGAAAAGAAACACCAAATACATATATGAGATCAACAGATGTGAGAAACATGTCTTGGACTTTAAAATGAGATAAGACTCAATTTAAATTGAGGAAATGAAAGAATTTAAAAAGAACACCTATAATAAATGGCCCAAATAGGATTTTTGTGATATTTAATTAAGAGAGGACTTATAATAATATTTTAAATCAATAAAGGTACCATAATACATAGAGGAATAAAAATACTAAAATAAGTTCTAAGAGAGTATGAAAGAGGACACCCTAATAAAAGGTGTACAATTTACAATGCTATAATTTCCTTATTACCTCAAAAAATAAAATCCAAATCATTTCAAAAAAATTTGTCCTTATATACATAAATTAATACTTTGTGCACACCAAATTTATGGATACCTTTACAAATGTGTCTCCATTATGTCTCCCATAGAATCTTGAAGATTTAAAAATCAAGTGATACAACTGGACTGACAAACTCACAGCCTATAATAACTGCAACTTGTATAGTTAGCATAGCAAACATCTACTCTGTTATTTTACTTTGGTGCTTTCCTAAAACCATGACCAGCTTCCATTGATAAATCAACCCCATTCTACCATCAAATCAGTCACCAAACAAGTGTAATTTCTAATGTTAGTAATGACAATTTTTTCACACCAAAATATGAGGTTAACTCAAATGACCAACATGCATCATTTCCCATGCCAATATTCAGATTTAGTTTTCTAACATGTTGTAACCTACATATGAGGTCTCAAACTGACATTTCCACACTCGAATGTAGAAATAAGTCACCTAACGCAATAAAAAAATGATGCCCAACCAAGGTTAAATACCCATGAATTGTACAAGGTGCTTTTCTTATACTAACCACCAAAAACTTCATCAAGTTTGCAATACAAATTCGCACTAGCAACAATAAATATTATGTGTAGCCGAAAGAAATGTTCATCAAATAAGAAAAATGATGCAAATCGCTCAAATCCACCTTGCAATCCACAACTTGGCAGTTCTAGCAAATACAAAGGGCATCTTCACTTCTAGATTCCCACTCCCATTATTCACAGATCACTTTATCAACAACGGTGAACAAAGACTAAGATCCCATGATGTTTTAGTCACCATGGAGATTTAAAAATGGTCTAATACACAAAATCACAGTTTATCTGATACTGTAAGGGGCTGGTGATTCACCAAATGGATGGGGGCTATGTGGAGTGCAAGGCACGCATGGTCGCAATGTTGGATTTCGTCAAGGACGGAGTTGGGGTGCAATCTTGGGGCTGTGCTGCTTGGAAGCTGGGCACACAGTTGTGGTGTAGGATCTCGCATGGGGTGGATCTGAGGAGTAACAATGGAGGGTAAGTGCCTCAGTGCACAAGGGAGGCTGGAGTGGCCAACCCCCTCAAGAGGGACAAAGCAGAGTAGTCCTTCCCTCATGTCTTGTGGTAAGAATGAGGTATCTACGGATATAAAGAGGTGAAACAGAGTAGCCTCACCTTATCACAGGGTGGTGAGGTTTATTGGTGAACAAGCTGGGGTTCAGCGTAGTTGGACAAGAGCAGGGCTAAGGTTTCTCGAGGATGTATGCGCGGTGCATACAAAGGAAGGCTAGAACCAAGGAGGTTCTTCATGCATGACCATTCCGCGGTGTGTATGTTAAGGCAGTCAGGTTGGGTGCTTGACAATGGGGGTAAGGCATAGTCTGACGGCAAGAAAGGGACTTGTCCGCAATGGGAGTCGCGACTAAGGATTGTTAGTGTCGCGTGGGGTTGTATTTCCTAGGGGTGGTTCCATGTGAACTCCAGCCCCGTGACAGATACCATATAATAGTGCGAAAGTAAAAAATTGGATTGTTCAATATGTTATTGATTAAAAACAATGCCTTCAAATACGCAATATGGAAGGACGAATGAAGATAACTGCTAATGCAGATAATCATTCACAAATTTGAAAAGTCTAAAGAACTTATTAACTAGTTACTATATTAATATGCCAACATGTTATAAGAGATGACATAGGCAGTCCATGGCTAGTCAAGTCACAATAATACGAGATGACGTAGGTAGTCCATTGCTAGTCAAGTTACAATAATAAATCAAGAGTATAACATCGTGTCCTCAATCCATCAATCTAATATTCATCTTGAGACATGAGACAAGAACATGGTTCATACGCTTTTCTACTCAACCATAAAGCTTACGCTTCTCCAAAGTTCTCCTTAAAATGAAGAACCACTGTTACACGAGATGCCTAGCAAAATGGAATCAACAAACAAGTTCACATTCGGTGCATGCGTGATATATCTACGTGCAATTTTATCATACAAGAATAGGCTATGATCGATATCTAAAACTTTGGTAGAGGGAGTAAATAAATAAACAAAACCATCTATTTCAATGGTTCACATAGCTTGGACAAGCATAAAACCTAATATACACTAAATAAAGTAGAACTGGAAAAGTGTGTCCACACTCCTCTGTTAGCCCACATTTGGCACCCGTCATGAAAGGTAAATTTTTCGCAAACACACAAATATACAACATTGTCCTAATCAAAACATTTTAACATAATTTGCATGAAACAATGAAATAATTATCTTGAATCAATTAGTCAACCCTTGAATTCAATACATGCATATATAAACAAAAATTCTATGAAAACATCATTGAGATATTCTAATGCAATAAAATTTTAACTATTGTATATATTTTTCTAGCTCTCATACAAATCATTTATGTACACTAATTTCTCTATTTCATAATTTATATGTATATATGCACATATATACGTCCATATATAATGTGTGCATATATATTTATGTCTACATATACACACATAGGGGTGAAATCACAATAGTGTGTCCCACTTTTCGGGATGAAGGATTTCGGACTTTCAAAAAAAAATTCATTTTTGGTGGCTTCAAGCGAAGTGTCCTCTTCGCGCAAATTGGTTAATAGTCTTCACGCGAAGTACCTTGCAGCGTGGGGTACTTCGTGCAAAGCCTCCACTTCGTGTGAAGTACCCCACGCAGGGTACTTCGCAGGAAGCCCCCTTCGCGCGAAGCCTTTTTTCGTCAGAATTTGTATAAATTTCTGACTACCCATTTCATTTTCATTATTCACTGTTAGATATTTTGTGGACCCAGGGCTTAGAGCGAACCAATGACAACTAGTACGATGTCAACACCTCCCGAGCTTCTTCAACCTCTTGTGATTGTTAGTAGTATCAGGTACACACGTTTTTCTCATTTTTTATTGTAAATTATATGTTTTATATTTATTTTAGTTAATTATTTGTTTTAAATAATATTTAGTTTGTAGAAATGTTAGAAAATGAAAGTTGAATTTTATAATATGTTAGAAAATTATAGTAGTATGTTAGAAAATCATAGTAGAATGTTAGAAAATGTTAGAAAATATTAGAAAACATTAAAAACTCATAGTATAAATGTTAGAATATGTTTGCAAATGTTAGAAAATTGTAACTTTGTATACATTAGAAAATATTAGCAAATTGTAACTTAGTATACATTAGAAGACATTAGAAAATTGTAACTTACTAAACATTAGAAAATATTAGAAAATTATAACTTAGTATACATTAGAAAACATTAGAAAATCATAATTAGAATGTTAGCAAATGTTATAAAAAATTGTAACTTAGTATGTTAGAAAATGATAGAAAACCATAGTAGAATGTTAGAAATTAAAAATATTTGTTTTTAAATTGCTTTTAAAGTTAGTAAATTTATTAGGAATCTCTCTCTAAATTATGTACATATATGTTTTAGAGTTACATGTATATATGTTATTCATGTAGAGTTAGATGTTAAAATATTACATGCCTTATTACATGTCCTAGTACACTTTAAGACACTTAGAGGACCCAAGAAGTGCATCTTAGAACCCTTTAGGACCCCTACATTGACATTTAAACCTTTTTAAGAACCCAAGTACGGCCCTTTAAAACACCTAGGATGACCTATTAGAACTCTTTAATCTATACCCAGGACCCTTAAGATCTAATAGGACCTATTAATTTACCAATTAGTACATCCAAGGACCCTTTAGGACTATTAGTACTTTTTAGACATAGGTACATGAAACTGAAACATAAATCAACATAAACTCTAACATTAACCCTTACATGAAACCTTAACCATATTGAACCCTAACATGAAACCTTAACCATATTGAACCCTAACATGAAACCCTAAGAAAACCTTAGGAAAATGAACTACAAGATATTAGAAAACATTAGTATTACAACGTTATGTGTATTAAACATAACATTATACCCTAACATGTGAAACCCTAATATGAAACCAACATGTTGACCCCTAACATGAAATTGAAACATAAATCAACATAAACTCTAACATTATCCCTAACATGAAACCTTAACCATATTGAACCCTAACATGAAAGTCTAACAAATTAACCCTAACATGAAACTGAAACATAAATCAACATAAACTCTAACATGAAGCCTTAACCATATTGAACCCTAACATGAAACCTTAACCATATGAAACCCTAACATAAAACCTTAACCATATTGAACCCTAGCATGAAACCTTAACCACATTGAACCCTAACCATATTGAACCCTAACATGAACCCAAAGAAAACCTTACAAAAATGTTACAAAACATTAGGAAAATAAACTACAAGACATTAGAAAACATTATTATTACAACGTTCATGTATTAAACATAACATTGTACCCTAACATGTGAAACCCTAATATGAAACCAACATCTTGAACCCTAACATGAAACTGAAACATAAATCAACATAAAATCTAACATTAACCCTAACATGAAACCTTAACCATATTGAACCCTAATATGAAACCCTAACCATATTGAATGCTAACATGAAACTCTAACAAATTAACCCTAAAATGAAATTGAAACATAAATCAACATAAACTCTAACATTAACCCTAACATGAAACCTTAACCATATTGAACCCTAACATGAAACCCTAACATGAAGCCCTAACATGAAACCTTAACCATATTGAACCCTAACATGAAACCCTAACATGAAAGCTTAAGCATGTGAAATTGTAACATGAACTTAAGACCTAGAATAAGACCACTTAAGACCTAATAGGACCCCTTAGGACCTAATGAGACTGAACTTAAGACCTACTAGTACATCCAAGGACCCTTTAGACCTATTAATACCAATTAGTACATCCAAGGACCCTTTAGACCTAATAGGCTAATATGACTCTTAAGACCTAATAGGACCCCTTAAGACCTAATAAAACCACTTACTTGACCTAATATGACCTATTAATACCCCTTAGTACATCCAAGGACCCTTAAGACCTAATAGGACCCCTATTGTGATGTATAAAACACTTTAAGAACTCTTAGGATCTTTAAGACCTAGAATAAGACCACTTAAGACCTAATAGGACTCCTTAAGACCTAATAAGGCTGGACTTAAGACCTACTAGTACATCCAAGGACCCTTTAGACCTATTAATACCAATTAGTACATCCAAGGACCCTTTAGACCTAATAATACCTCTTAGTACATCCAAGGACCCTTAATACAGGTAATATGACCCTTAAGACCTAATAGGACCCCTTAAGAACTATAATTTTATATATTCATCTATATTTGTTTCCATTTTACATGAAATTATAACATGTAATCAAGTACTTAATTATTAACACTTAGATTTCATGTATGTTACATCTAGATGGCCACTCAAGATGTACCTGCCCATGATGTACCATCTCACGATACACCTTGCACTCCTAATCTGGCGAGTATTTTTTAGACAGCTCAGATAGAGATGGATAGACTTAGACAGAACTGATGACATGTAACTGATTGAATGTTTGATAATGATAAGTTGAAGATGATGCAAGACATTAAATCAGTTAATGGTTTGTATTGTCATTGATGTCAACTTGATATCATCTATACGGTAATATACATAATGAAAAAGACTTTAAAGAATCAATGGAACAAAGATTATGCATTTAGCAATGCATAAAAGTCAAGTATTCACTAAATGACAGACAACACTGATGGAGTGCACACCATCGGTAAAGGTAGTGAAAAAGTCACAGTGATAATCGACGAGTAGAAGACAGTGTTGTTTGACGAAGCAAAATCATAGGATGCCTGACGAGCTGAAAATAAAGTTGCCCAACAAGAAAAATTCAATGATGCCCGACGAATGGAGATACCAAAGCTAACTAGAGTTACACCGATGGAACTGGCAGTTGTCACCGATGATGAACTTCAGAATTGACCGATAGAATAGAGAGTTTAGAAAATGACAATATATCTAGCTGGTAGAGCTTAAGGATAGACTTAACTGGTTGTTTTATTTGTTTTATTTGACCACAGTTAATTAATTGATTTAAAGAAGATTTATACAGTTGGAAAGAAGATAACTATGAGATGAATCAAGAGTTAAAGTCGTAAATAAAATTGGCTAGATTGTTTTTCACACCAAGAATCAAGAATTAAGGAATATCATGTTTATATAAGAGACAAGCATAATTCATTTCCGCAATCACCAATCACAAGAAATCACATACATGGAAGGGGAGTGAATAGAAAGAGGATGCTGAAGAGAAACTGATGAAGGATAACTTCATTCAGTCCTGATCAATCAAGCTAAGGGAGAGCTAAAGAATTCTGCAGACACTGATGAATAGTGAAGCACATCACAGAGTAGAAAGTGTGGAGCACAAAGGAATTGAATTGATACATTAATCAGAGAGGTATTGTACTTAAATAGATCTAAAAATATGCAATTCAAAGTTGCATTAGAAATAGGTCATAATGTTTCAGTTTAACCATTGAAGCATCAAGTCTCTTAACAGAGCAGGCCTTAACAGTCTTGTATAATTGAGGTATATCCTAACAGATTGCCAAAAAGGTTGATTCATGAAAGTAGCATTGAAATTGCCTAAATCCTATTGATAGTCTAAGAAGAAGGTTGATTCAAGGATGGTAGCAAGATTTGCCTAAAGCCTATTGACAATCTTAGAAGGAGGCTGATTCAAGGATGGTGGCAAAATAGATGCCAGATACTAAGTGACAACCTATATGTATAAAATCCTCTAATAAGGTCACACTTAACGGTGTGTTTGTAACCTTTAACAGGGTTGGATCCTAACAGGACTCACTTTAGAAGAGTGAAAATTTGGGGTACTGGTCCTAGTGGTTTTTTCCCTTAACAGGGTTTCCACGTTAAAATCTAAGTGTTATGTGTCTATGGTTTATTAATTTATTGTTTTACATTTCACATATGCATTTCTGGATTGATTGGTATACTCTGCATATTTACTGAGTATCGATAAATAAGTTTTACTACTTATCGGTTATCAAGGAGAATAAGGACAGACAAGGTAAACCGACAAACAATTTATTATCTCAAGTATTTCATGGCATGCATCTTGTAGGGACTTAATAATCTCAGGTGTATTGATTGGTGGATTAAAGTTTAAAGGATAATTTTTTAAGGCCACTGATTCACCCCCCTCTCTCAGTTATTACTAACAATTGGTATCAGAGCTTGTGTGCTTAGAAGGAAGGTTTCAAGACCTAAGTAAAGATCACAAGATGAACAGACGAGATGTGCCAAAGTTGAACAAAGACAACTTTTCTTCATGGCAAAGAAGGATAAGACTCCACTTATCAGGTATTGGTAATGATGTTACTCAATACTTAGATACTAAATATGTGTTGCCTACAGGACCATTGATAGTAGAATAATTGAGAGTAAAGCATGAGCATAACTGCATGGTTATAGAGCTTTCTTCCTCACTCTCTGATGCTAAATTTGAATATGTCAAAGATTGCACAACTGCAAAGAAAATGTGGGACAAACTGAAGCTTGTACATGGAGGTGATACAAATATTTTTAGAGCCAAGCTAGAAAGCCTTAGAGGAAAGTTTGATGATCTCAAAATGAAAGAAGGAGAAAATATCACATAGTACAACATAAGAATAAAAGAAGTAGTCAATGTTATACAAGGAGTTGGAGGTACACTTGAAGAGGAAACAATGGTAAGTAAAATCTTAAGAACCTTATTGCCTATATATGCTATTAGAGTCTCTACTATTCAAGAAATGAGAGTAGTTGCAAAAAAAAAAGTTACTCTTGATAGCTTAATTGGTAGACTGATTTCATTTGAGATGAACAACTTTGACAATAGTGTCTTACCAAGTTTAGAGTCTGCGTTTAAGTCTTAAATTAAAATAAGAAAATCCAATCATAGAAACTCATCTAGAAGGGACAGTGAAAGTGAAATTGAAGAAGAAGATCTAGATGAAATAGAAGCACTTATGGCTAGAAGAATACAAAGAGGCAAAGGTAAATACAAAGGAAAGTTACCACTTGTATGCTTTAATTTTAAATAAATTGGACACTTTGCTGCTAGATGTCCTAACAAAAGAAAAGATGACAGATCTTTTGAGAAGAAATCTGACAGAGGTGATAACAAAGATTACATAGGTTACCGACGATCAGAAATAAAGGATACCTGAGACTACAAGGATAAAGGCAAGAAGGGTAGCTACCTAGCTACTTGCAAAGATGAAGATACTAATACCAAACCTGATGATGACATCAAGATGGTATTTGTAGCTGTGAAGGATGATTCAGATGAAGATACTAATACCAAACCTGATGATGACATCGAGATGGTATTTGTAGTTGTGAAGGATGATTCAGATGAAGATGAAAGGTATGAAGAAACTGCACTCATATCTAAGGTTAGTAAGAATGATATCTAGATTATAGATA